>JAOVYX010017696.1:0-21672 GCA_035668315.1 Drosera spatulata | reverse complement strand
CTGTGGTAACTCCTCCCATGTCATCAACTTCTAAAAATCACGAAGATTAACACGACATGACATGTAATACGAGAAACGAGACTTGACCTGATCAACCTAAAGTGTTGTTAATATTACTGTTATCCTGTACGTGCGTGAATATAAGTATTTATATTCTCCTGTTTGGCATATGATTGCTCGGTATTGTTTACATTGCATCCTGTTTGTGCATGGAAAACACATAATATAATAAGCATGTCGGACCCCTGAAATGGGCATGTATCCGGTGTTACTGGGCTTCCAAGCTCACGGTTACGTGTTTGTTTCAGATAATAAACGATCGTGGATGAATAGTGATACAGCGATGCTGAATGGATTTGGACTATAGAAACGTTCCCTTTATATTTTCGGATATTTGATTTTCATGTAATAAAGGACAATGTAAGTTGGATATTTCTTGATTTCCTATGTTTCTGGTACTTAAACCCCCCGTAATCTTGTCGTCTTGTTTCGAATGGACTTTGCAGCGACGATAACACCACGTGTCAAGCAGGTATTGAATAGAAATTCTTGGGACGTTTCAGTTTGTTCCGAGGGTGAAAATGACGACGATGACGGACGACAAATACAACTGGGGTTAGATGTTTGGGTGATTGTTGTAATATGGTAATAAATTATGTCCATATTTTGTTTGAGGACAAAAAGAACATGATTTGATTTATAAACTAATTCATAATAAAAATTTTATACTATAACCAATTCATAATAAATCATTGTTTTTATAATTTAAGAAAGTACTATATAATCGGATGATAGTTTGGGGATTAAATGTTATTTTATGAAAACTTAACCTGCATAATATGATTTGCCCAAACTACGCACACACGCTTCAACCCCAAACATCGTTTGAGATACCATGATGAGAACCCTATCAATGCTAGATAAGGCTGAACTGCCGCCGTTAACCGGCAGCAACGGCAAAGACCACCGTCGTCCAAAGTGGCAAAACACCGCACTAGACGCAAGGAATGGATGCAAAGGGCCCCACAGACCATGCCATGCCAACAGCACATCCCCACTTGGCCACGATGTTTTTGTTTTGCTTACGAGTAGTACAATGGTTTAGTATTAAAATTAGTGCTGTCTGCCTGGAAGCCTCAGTTCTCACGTTATTGGTCAACTTTATTCTTAATCATGGTTAACTTAATCTGATAGTTCTGTACAGCTAGTTAATCTAACCCATCATCGAAGTAAGCACTGAATATTTAATTTAAGGTATTTATACTAATAGCTCGAAATAATACAGGATAGTTAAAGGCAGCATTCTGTTCGAGCGGGATGTTTAAGGTTGTGACATTCTCTTCCAATTGTCCTCGTAATGCCATGCGGATTCATCACTGTTTTGAATCTGTGATGTTAGAGAATGAGCTTTCTATTACCGGTTTGAACATTTGTCACGATTAATTTTTGAATTTGGTATCAAAGTATGCGTGATACTAAACAAGCTTGTGTCCTTACTGTCAGCTTTTCTTCATATATATACTCCTTCTATCCCATTCAATATTTATCTTTTTAAACGATCTCAAAATAAATACTCCTTTCATTTCATATTATATGCTACACTTGTCTACTTGAATCGTCCCAAAATATATTATTTGATAACCATTACCTTTTTACATAAAAAAATATTAAAAGAATCACCACAGTATAACCATTATTTCCTCTCATATTATTATAATAAACCCCACTAACATTCAAACATATATTTTTTTTCTTCATCAAATTCCACACAAATTCAATACACACATAAAATCGTGTGTCAGATCAACACGTTGTCTATAATATGAAATGAAGAGTACAATGTTTTCCCTTTAGAAAAATTTTTAACAAAAAATAATCAAATCGATACAATACAGTCCACTAATTTCTCCCTCGACTGCTACACTAAACCCACTACCACATATTAACTAAAATATTATTATTTTTTTCATCAAATTCAATATATATATAAAATCATGTGTCGAGTAATTTAATTTGGGATGGAAAAGTGTAACTTTCCACACAGACTCAAGACATGATCATATATTCCCATATAATTAAGCTATAGTGCGAAGTCAACCTTGCATTTGTGTATCCGTTCTCTTTTGTCTAAAGTTCTCTTACAAAGTCCATTTTAAAATATCCAATAGCCTGAGGTGACATATAGTTGGTTTGATTTAAAATACAGTTATATTTTATCACGCACCAACTAGTTGATTCATATATCAGAATTCAGATATATATGTCACTATTCTCGTATTAGGTACACATAATTTACGCATGCGATGTACGAATATGCAATAGTTGGGGGCTCTGACTTTCCTTTGATGCAAGACCGATCCCAGTTGGTCGTTAAGTTATCTATATTGATATGCTCGGAAATCAGAATGACATGAAATTTGGTCAGTTGAAACGAAACGACATGAGAAAAGCAAAATATGCAATATTTTGTGTTTTCACGTTTTGAGTTCATTTAGGCCATGTTTCTGTACGTTTTACAGTTTTAATGAAATATGCCGAGGGGCGTTTTGATTATTTGTTGGTGTTTAGTGTTTTGTTGAAGATAAATAAGCTCTAGCCCTCATTTGTTAGGCGGATTTGTTATGTTGAATTTCAAAACTCTTGTTGAAGGAAAAAATATCAATAGTTTATTGCCGATTCCCTTTTAATCACAATCATTCGATATGGTTGTCATCAGACAATATTTATATACAAGGAAAAAAAATGAAAGTGTGTTTCGACATATCATGTGTCAAATATTGAAAGTAGCATCGGGATGATAATCCATTTTTGGGTTTCTATTATAATTAATAAAATACGGGACGATAAAAGTACGATATTAGAACTATACGTATAAAATTTGTGACAATCATGAATAGAACGGTTCAAAAAAAGGGGTAAAAAAACAGATATGGCAATTGAACACGACATACTTATTCGGATATAGTATGTTTTCTCATGAAAAATACAAGATTATGTGAAATATTTAATTATAATATTGATAGCATAAAAAATGACATTATAATGCAAAAGGCGTATAAACACTTCATAATATTCGTAACAAATTTTTCAAAAAGATTAAAAACTTGAAAAAATCATCCACCTAAAAACAATGACTAGCGTGATACTAAAAATCAATATAGTTATCAATTAGGGAAGAGGGTTCATTTAAATCTTCAGCGCCATGATCATTTGAGCATTCATCTTGAACTATTCAGACAACTCATCCAATGCGTCACGCTTGATCAGTTCAAAGACTTTTGTCAACTTGGAATCGTATTTTTTCATCATCAACGTATTTATCCTTACATATACCAACATATCAAGCATTTCGTGAGACGATCTATTTTTCTTCTTTGTTTGTGCCGCTTCAAAAGCACTCTTGGATGAGTGATTGATTTGTTTTTATTTTAAGTGTTTTAAATCATTTATACTTAATCATTCAATATAATTGAATTTTTTTAATTATTGAGTTAAATCTTGGGTCATTGGACAAAAAGCTCACAGCCCAAATTAAATGAAATCATTTAATTAAATCGGACTTGCAATACGGATGTGTTTAAATCGTGTAACAAACATAAAATCGAAAAAATCACGTATTTTTACGTATCTTTCAGAAATAGACGGTAAAACGTGTTATTTTTCCAAAAAAAAAAAAAAAACGAAGGATATGTGTATAGTACGTGTATTATAAGCATTTTGTTAACTATGGTTCCTATTTTTCTGCTTCCCTTTCAACCCTTTAAGAATGAAAACAAAAACAAATAATTTTGTTTGCCAAGCATTGCAACGAAAACAAAAACGAAAAATAAAAATGATACCAAACAAACCCGCAAATAAAGCGATTTTTAGTCACTAGTTTTTTTTCGTTGGAATACAATATTCAATACGGTAAAAAGGGACAGCAGCTAATGCTACTCCCTTAAGCCGTAATTAATATCCCATTTGCATGAAATTATTTTAATTTGTTAAGTTTTTTCATTTTTCGTTGCTGGTTTTCGACTTCGATTACTGATTTTTGTTTATACAATTTTCAACACATTACCAAACAAGCCCTAAGATATATACTGATATTGAAACATATTCATACTCGATATTTTAATCTGAAACGTAAATTTTAACGCTTAACCATATATGATGTGTCACGATATACAATCCTTAAGACTACTATATAATACTCCCTTCGTCCCATAATAAATACAACAAATTGATCGATGTTAGATTTTTTGTATGTGTTGAATTTTTGTGAAATTTATTAAAAAAAAAAATTTTTGGTGATAGTGGGGTTTACTGTAGCAGTTGTGAGATGAGATAATGGGTGTACTATAGCCGAGTTTGATTGATTTTGTATTTTTTAGATAAAAATCTTTCAAATAAGATAATATTATACTCTTTCTATCCCAAATAAATTACAACACATTACTATAAATGGATGTATCAAATGAATTGTGACGTTTTCTAATTTAACAAGGTTTTGATGTTAAAATATTAATACTATCCTTATTTTATATCATATCATCATTATTATTATTTTTTCTACCCACTCACATATCTAATCTTTTTTTCTTCTTTTTCACACTATCCACCCACAATGCACCTAATTATTCCTATAATATCACAAAGGATAGTTGAATAAAATAACACAAAGATAAATAATTTCTTAATACTGCTGTCAAGTCAATATTTCGCAATCTATTTGATACGAAGAGAGTGTAATTATTATAAGATATCAAAAAAATATAAATGTTGTACTTATTATGACACCCAGAAAATATATATGAAAATGATTGGTTGTGCAAAGTAGCATACAGAATCAGCTGGTCTGTTGCAACTAGTTCTCTCATCACATTACAGTGGTTCCGAAGACTTAAATACTCCCCCTGTTTCATATTAATTACAACATATACGTATATTGTATTATTCTATATGTATGAATACAAGTTTCGTTTTCATATCAAATCACGTCTGATCGTCCCGTTACATACATTAGATTAAAGTACGTAATTTACACAACCATTGATATTTCACGATAAATTCACGAAAAACAACATTTAAACGTCGTTGTACGTGTGTCAAATTTTACATCGACATACGTGCAAAATCAAAATATTCCAATATTTTCGCGACAGAGGGAATATCTGATTTTGAAATTCCTTAGGTTTTCTGCAGTTTTTTTGGTGATGGGTGGAACTTAGGTTTCATCAACGAATCATTTGGCTCCCAATTGCGGATAAATTGTACTTCTTCTGTTCAATAATACAAATAATGGATTAAACTAACACACGAATTCATGTATGTATTGAATTTTATGAAATTTGATGTAGAAATAATATTTTGGGAGTGATAGTGAAGTTTATTGTGATATTTTTGATAGAAGATAATGAGATATACTATAATATGTTATTATTGTTTTGTTGTTTTTTAGATAAAAAGATTACTAAATGAGTTATGTTGTATATTTTTTGAAATGATCCAAATAGATAATTGTTGGAGGAGTATACAAGATATTCTACTTGACATTTTTCTTGTTCATAATCAGTCAAACGAATTTTCAAGAAATGAGAACAGTATTTTCGCAGGATCCCCTTTCTAGGACACCTGAGGAAGTAAACCTAGCAAATATTGCAAGAAAAAGAAAGAAAAGGGAATACGAAAGCTCAATATTAGATATACTAGCTCCGTTTCATAATATAAACAACACTTATCTATTTGATCCGTATCAAAATATATACAATACATCATATTTAGTAATATTTTCATATAAAAAAATCATAATAATCATTATATTACAGTACATACAGTATATCCTCTCATAACTGTTACAGTAAACCTCATCATCATCAAAAAAAAAATATTCTTTCTTCATCAAATTCTACACAAATTCAACACACGCATAAATTCACGTGTCGAATCAAACCGTTACTTATATTTTGAAACGGAGAGAGTAGTTCATTTTTTTAATCAAGAAGACATAATTTATTTTTATTTATTTATTTATTGTATGATTGAAACTTAGTATAGCTAGGGCATTCATAGACTACATTGATCTTTTCAAATAGGCCTTTCATGTCTTCCACCTCAACATCAACTTCATCTCCTTCTCCTCATATGCTGCCCTGTATCACTGTTCATTTTGCGTTGTTCTTCTCCATCAGTCCCTTCTCTTTACCTTAAAATAATCAAACCAAGGAAAAAGGTTTCATCAACCCTGGGAAAAATATGTTTGTACCTTTAAAAATACTAACTTTCACTGATCATTTTTTAGTTTAATTTGTTGCCCTGTTCCTCTCCCATTTGATTAATCTTCCCTATACTATACTCTTCTTCCAAATATAATGTCTGGTCTAGATTTAGGCCCTTCGAATCGATACCATGGCCATCATGAGCTCCGTCGCCCCGACCTCCACTTACAAAACCAGCAACACGACCACGACCTCGACCGCGACCGCAGCAACAGAGCTGCTGGTGGTGGTCAGCATCAGTACGCTGCTGCTGCTGACCACCACCACCAGCATCGCCACGAGGGCCTTGACCTGGTGACGGTCCCCAACGCCGCAACCGGGTCAGGAACCAACATGGTGATCAGAAGGCCACGCGGCCGACCCGCGGGGTCCAAGAACAAGCCCAAGCCACCAGTGATCATAACCCGCGAGAGCGCCAACATACTCCGGGCACATATCCTGGAGATCGGAGACGAATGCGACGTCTTCGAGTCCCTTGCCACATGTGCCCGGAGAAGGCAACGCGGGATCTGCGTGCTTAGCGGGAGCGGCACGGTGACCAACGTCAGCCTACGTCAGCCGTCTCCGGCTGGCTCGATCGTTACCCTACATGGGCGGTTCGAGATCTTGTCGTTGTCGGGGTCTTTTCTTCCTCCGCCTGCCCCGCCTGGTGCCACCAGCCTAAGCGTGTTCCTAGCTGGCGGGCAGGGGCAGGTGGTCGGAGGGAGTGTCGTGGGGGAGCTGATGGCTGCTGGTCCGGTGATCCTGGTCGCGGCTTCCTTTAATAATGTTGCGTATGAGAGGCTGCCCTTGGAGGAGGACGAGGTGCCACCGCTTCAGATTCAGACTCCGGTGCTGTCACAGCCGCTTTCTGGTGGTGGCGACGGGGATGGCGGTGGAAGTAGCAGCCAGTTTAATGATCCGTCAACTTCAGGTCTGCCTTTCCTGAACTTGCCTCTGAACTTTCAGATGGCTGGCGATGGGTGGCCGGTGAACATGGCCGGTCGGACCCCTTTCGGATGATCTAGATGGCAACAAATTACTGGTTAAGGTGATCAAATTCTTGAACAATATGTTCAATTTGGTCGGAAGAAAATGAAGACTAAGGTGACCAAGTTCTCGTTCTGGTTGAAGGTTTTCCTTGTATATCTGATGTCGACAATGCAGGTTATGTTAAATTTGGTAGGAATGAAGTGAAGATTAAAGGTAACCAAATTGTTGAACAATGTACGTGTTTAGTGTAATGCATGGTTGTAGTTGCTTATGTTCAAATCTATCACATTGGTCTTGTTCTTTCTGTGCAAGGGATTCAGGTTTTGTAGAAGATCAAGTCTCTTCCTTCATCAGCTCCTTTCTCAGTTATGGAGAAAAACATTGCTTTTCGTTTAGTACAAAAAAACTTACACCTTATGCCGACTACGTACATATCAGTATTACTAAGCTAATCTAAAGTATTGCATTTTGGTGGGTTCGATTCTCGACCATTAGTGTCTTACATGTTGACAAAAACTTTCATCTTATTTATCGATGCTTTATCTCCTCCAATTATCAAATGAAAACTTCAGCTTCACAGATCAAGTTGCTTCAGGAGAAAGATTAATTGGAACATCAAATTCCCTCGTAAGAAAGATTTTGTGAACGACACACTATAATTGCACACGGCATAATATTGCCATCAACCAGGATAATCTGTTGCTTTTTTAAACATTTTGTTGCTTTCAGTGATATTTTTTACTCGCGAAAATTTATGTATGTGTTAACTTTGTATTGAATAATATTAAAAATACGATATACAATAGTTGTTGTAAGAGAAATCAGTTGATGTACTATAACTAATCTGATGTTTTTACTTATCAAATTAAAAAACGTTATAATTTTTATAAAATATTCAAATAAGATAAATATTATAATTTATATGAAAGGATAACTACTTAAATTTTGAATCGATGTTGGAAATGTGTCAGAGGGTCAGTGAGCATTTCGGCATTGTTTTCAGGAATTAAGACAGCAAGTGATGGAGAGTAGCTAGCTTCTGTTGGACCGTGGGAGTCTGTGAATAGTACATACTAGTAGTAGGAGTAGTATCTTTTTTGTGCCTCACCAACACACACACAGCATTCATTAATGCCTTCCTTGCTCAGTGTATTTTGACTGATCATGTGTATATATCGCTTGTCTCTATACATCTTTATACAGAAAGATTGGCTCAGTAAGTTATCCTTGTCCTAGTCATATGGTGAGATTTTTTACACTCTTTGAGAGTGAATTGCATTAGCAAACAATCTCCTCGTTATACTATACTATGGTGTTATCGTTCAAGATGTTGTTTCTCTATGTTGTTGCATTGTCTTTTTATCTTACTAATCTATCCCTTGATCTTCTTTAAGTTGGCCTTAAAGTACAACTACCTTCATGACAAACTACAAACAACACATGTCATATCATATCCTTTGGTCTTTTTCCCACTGTCCCTCACATCGACACTTATTGGCATTTGTTGTTTTGTTGCTTTATGTTTCTTCAAAGCTAGGTCTGACATTTATACAATACTGCCTTCCTCCAAAACCATTTACAACGATTTGATCTAGAATAAAAATTTTTTAATGTGTCGAATTTTTATGAAATTTAAAAAAAATAAATATTTTTATAATAATAGTGAGGTGTACTGTAACAATTAAGAGATGAGATAATAAAATATATTATAATGATTTGACCTTTTTTCGAAAAATTTCAAAAAAAAAACATATATTTTAAAGCAATAAAACAAATATTATAATTAATATAAGATAAAGAGAATATTATTATTGAGATAGTCAATTTTCACTCCCCACATGATACTGATTTGGATGTATGCGCTTTGATTTGGATGTTATTATTGGTTCAGTTAGGAATCAAGTACAAGCTGTGGTATTATACACTTGGATTTTCTCAGAATACTGATTTGGACGTATGTTATTGCATCCTACTTATGGGATGAGAGATTTGCTTTTCGGTTTTAGTGAGTTCCAAACTCCTCTGATGTGCATTATAATAGACTCTCAGTACGCACGGTCATGAGCGAGTGAAAATGATGACCGTTTAAGCCTCAATTCGATTATGATGTGACTCAATGGGACACTTGAGAGCCGTATACTAACCATATTTCCGTAAAGGTTAACATCATCAAATGAAATCAAACGCTACCATGATTTCATAATTAATATTTTTTATTATGACAAGAAAACACTCCACACGACTTTGTAAAGTTTTTCTCTTTATACCCTTGTCTTTTGATGATGTATGCTTGTAGGCCAATATCCCAAGCTGCTACTTGCCCAGAAATCTTGTCCTGTGGGGCTTGCTTGCCCTCGAAACTCGAAGCAAGTATAGGGAATGGAAAACAAAGCCCATTATTGGACCAAAGTATTATTCGTATTAGTAAACTTGGAGAAAAAAGTACAGCAAGTAATCTTTGCTTACTGTAACTCGGCGGTCTTAACAAGAAATGAGACATTGAGACTTCAGTAAATTATTTTCTGGTTTTTTAATTAGAAGGATACAAAACCAAGATTCCTGCCCAACATTGCAGCTCACGAGAAATATAGTCAGGGGTGCATTGATCAAATCTCTGGTGGCACAATCAAATAGTAAGGGTCTGTGAAAAGAAAATCGGATGCGTATATACATTTTGCGAAACTATACAGAAATTCAATCGAATGAGAAACTTATAGTCTTCCTTGACAATAACCATAATCTGAAATCATGTCAAAAATCAATGATCGATGGGAGAAGCAATTCAAGATCTATATCAGTTATTGTGTGCCTATCGAAAGCTCCACTATGGGTTTCTCAAACTCTAGTTACATGACAAACAGCTATCAGCGCAATACAACTAACTATCTTGTTCAGCATAAAAGTCAATGATGTCCTCTAAATCAAGCTTGAACAAAGCAGACCGATCATTGTGTATCAACCAAAGCATATGCTCAAACAAGATAGAATCGACATGATCAACATGGATCACCCTTCTTCCCATCTTCGACCCTCTACTTGTGCTCTCCTTCGCCGCCACGGATTCGAACAGAATCCGAAACGGGTCCTGATCGAGCACAAAAGTGTCCACGACGAACTCCTTCCTGTCTTCTCCGACCACCACTGTCACCGCCTCATGATGATGCTCCATGCCTGGATCGTCCTCTTCTAGCTTCTGATATACCGTTTGTGGAATCGAGCATCGCCTCTTCAAGATCAACATGGGAAGCACCAGGCAATCCATTGATCGATCTTACAAGTAATGATAATGGTGTAGGGGCTCAAGTGATGATATACTATATAGTATGTTTGAATTGGTCTTTTTGGGTTTTAATTTTTAGAATTGATTGATTGTATACGCTCACAGGTTGCTATTTGGTGTGATGGGGATTGCTTGTTTTGGATCTAAAAGCAAGCCCCAAAAATCAAAAGTGTGTGTGGGATGGGTGAGCTAACGGTCACTTTTTGGTCTATGCATTTATTCATATGGTTGCACATTATCTTGGCGAATATTAGTTATAGAAACAGTAGTTTTTTATTTATTTGGTGTTTCCAGGAGAAATTAGCCGTTAGCATGTGCCTGTACAAGACTTGGTCTTTGTCCAGATTGTTGTAGGGTAGACCACATCATGCCATGGTTCATGTAATGGAGATGAACAACGATAAAAATCACTTCAACTAATCACCAATTGCTACAAGAAGATGCACAAAACAGTCAAAAAAAGCGTCAGAAGAAGACGGAGCTCTTCAAGAACACGATGTGACCTTAACAACACATTATGGAAAGCATGGCAGAGGACAAACCACAATTTGTCCAAGGAACGACACGCTCGGGCAAGAGGGATTCATTAAGGCGAGGATGAATGGGAATATATGTTTTCTGTACATTCAATGATGAGGTTAGAGGGCAATATATATACTTGAGCACTAAAGTTACTTGTTGTCTAATCCTAACAAACTAAGAAACAAATAATAATCTAACGAACTGGGATACAAATAAACATTGAGTAGTAAACAAATAAATAACAAACTAGGGAAGAAATAATTAGGTATGTGGTTTCCTAATATTCCCCCTTGAGGTGAAGCATGAAGATCGCAAATGTCCAACTTGGAATTAAGATGAAGAAATGATTCTCGACCCAAGGATTTTTTAAAAAGATCTGCAATTTGATCAGTGGAGGATATCGTCAGAGGTTTGATTAGACCCTCTTTGTATTTATCACGAACATGTGACAATCGATATCTATATGTTTTGTACAATCGTGGAATACCGGATTGGCTGCAACGTGAAGTACCGCTTGAGTGCCACAATATAGAGGGGTAGGATGAGGCTTATTGATTCCAAGCTCACGCAGAAGACTAGTAAGCCAAATGACCTCACAAGTAGCATCCCCCATGACACGATATATACTCCGTTTCAGTTGAGGATCGAGACACCATGGTTTGTTTCTTAGTTTTCCAGGACACAGGAACACCTCCTAGATAATTGCAGTAGCCTGTGGTAGATCTTTTGGTCATCGGACATGAACCCCAATCGGAGTCGTAATAGGAAGTGAGTCGAAGATCATTTTGAGCTGGAAAAAATATACCCTGTCTAGGAGAGCCTTTTAGATAACGTAGTAGGTGATGAGTTGCGTCAAGATGGGGTTATCGTGGTTGCTGCATAAACTGACTGAGGATATTGATAGAATGATCAATATCATGACATGTGACTGTGAGATAAAGCAAACGGTCGATCAGGCGCCGATAGGGACTAGGATCTAACAAGATAACACCCTTGTCATTGGATAGATACAGATTTTGTTCCATGGGAAAGTCCGTGGGCTTGACAGCCGTCAAACCATTATCATGCAAGATATAGAGAGTGCATTTGCGTTGGTTAAGATAGAGGCCATGGCGTGAGCGAGCGACTTCGATTCCGAGAAAGTATTTCAAATGACCAAGCTCTTTTGTATGGAAGGCAACAGATATACGACCCTTGATGAGAGCAAGTGAGTCGGCATTGGAGCTTGTTATTAGGATGTCGTCCACATAAACGAGGACAAAAGACGAGGCTAAGCCACTATGTGATATAAACAAGGAGGAGTCAGCTACGGATGATTTAAAACCCATCCTCGCGAGAACAAAAGAGAGCTTTGAGAATCAATTATGAGAGGCTTGCTTGAGTCCTGCATAAAGGGTCTCCCCCTTTCGTCGCTACCCAGGTGGAAGCTGCATATAAACCTCCTCGAAGAGTTCGCCATTAAGAAATGCATTGTGGACGTCAAGTTGTTCAATGGGCTAACTACGAGCAACAGCAAGAGCGAGAAGAACATGAACAGTACTCAACTTTGCGACAGGAGCATAGGTATCGTGATAGTCGACCCCTTCAATTTGGGTGAAGCCTTTGACGACAAGACGAGCTTTGTAATGCTTGATAGAAACGTCAGCTTTGCATTTTATCTTGTAGACCCATTTCGAGCCTATAGCTCGCTTGTGGACAGGAAGCGGAACGACGTCCATGGTATGATTAGAGGAAAGAGAATCCATCTCCATCTGCATTGTCTATCGCCATTGTTTATGCTTCATAGCTTCGAAAAAATTAGTTGGTTCTGTAATACTAGTAAGACCAGCAATAAAAGATATGTGTTTGAAATGAAAACGATGATAGCTAAGATTTTGATGTAGAGGATAGCGTGTACTTGAACCAAGCGGAGAAGCGATTTCAACGGAAGCAAGCGACACGACATAGTCTTTTGAGGTAGGCGGGTTGTTTGACGACACGATGTGATCAAGAAGTTGTTGTGGCTGGTGGTAATAAATCTGGTGGTGGTGTTAGGTCGTTGGTTGTCTCATTTGGTGAGCGAAAATGGTTAAACAAGTTTGATGCTGCTGAGGGCTTTTGATATGTTAAACATAGGTGGATCATCATCACAGGAAAGCGCGAATAATGAGTCTGAAGGTAAAACAATTTGAAACGAAAAAGTAAATTCATAAAATACTACATCGCGAGAAACGTATATGGTTTTAGAACGAGATCATAAATTTTGTATCCTTTCTGATCGTATAGGTATCCAATGAAAACCCAAAGACGAGTTCGAGGATCGAATTTATTTTGAATACTTGTATTTCGACCAAAACATAAACAACCAAAAACTTTGAGATGTGATAAAGAAGGTGTTTGATTGAACAAAATTTGATGAGACAATTTACCATGAAGAACTCGTGCTAGAAATTTATTTATAAGATAACACGTAGTGAGTACACAATCACTCCAAAATTTGATGGGAACATTAGCTTGGAAACGAAGTGAATGTGCTATATCTAAAAGGTGTCTATGCTTGCGTTCAACAACTCCATTTTACTGAGGAGCGTTGATGCAACTAGACTGATTCACAACCTCGAACTGGTTGAGAAAATCAATGATCTCTTTGTTAAAAAAATCCCTTGCATTATCGGTGCATATTTGTTTGATTTGGACATGAAATTGTATTTGGACCAAGGCAAAAAATTGACGAGTAAGAGAATTGGTTTCAAATTTGAGTCGCATTAAGAAAGCCCGTGTAGCACAAGAAAAATCATCGACTATAGTAAAAAAATAGCGTGCACCATTGAAAATGGGAACATGAAATGGACCCCAAATATCAGCATGGATTAATTGAAAACAAGCAGTAGTAGTAATTTTTCTATTAGAAAAAGGCAGTCTCATCTGTTTCGTCAATGGACAGATGCTGAAAGTCCCAAAAATAATCTAGAGGGGGGGTTGAATAGATTATCTCAAACATTTTACCAGACAGCACAGCAAAGCTATTGGTTAGTCTATACTGCCTGAGTCTGCTGCAGTTAGCGAAAGTTCTGCAATTGAGACTTTAAATTTGAAAAGTTTGTCTCTTTGGACCTTTAAGTTCTTTGTTAACAGTTCTAAGAATGAAGATTAGTGCAGAAAGTAAATGACACAAGATTTATACTGGTTCAGACACCTGTTACCAACAAGTAACAGGAGCTTAGTCAAGTCTTCCCTTGGTGATCAGTGTAGCCAAGCCAAGAGGAGGTTCACTAACTCTTGTTTCAGGCTTACAAGAACCCCTTTACACAAGACACTTCTTCCTAAAGGATGAAGAACCTAAATCTTGCAGTGCTCTATTGCAGTTGTTGTTCTTCACCTGCAGACTAGTGAACCTTTTTCAGAGATTCTAAATCTTCAATTCAAATCGTGCACAGCGAGTCTTCAAGTCTTTTCTTTCTTTGAAAGCTCTCGAATGATATTCAAAATTTTCTCAAACTTGTCCCACTTGTTCTCTGCGCTGTGAGTCCCCTTTTATAAGCTCAGGGAACCAGAACCCGTGACTTACGATCTGATAGTGACAGCTTTGTCCTTTACTGCAGTAGACTGATCTGGCTTCATCTTTTCTGATCCTGTACACATCACCATTGCCTCAACTTCTCATTTTTGACCCCTTCCTTGTTTCTTTCCAATCCAGCATAACTTATACTGCACACAGACTCATGCACCAGGCCTACTGCATGCCTCTGCTGCATAGCCTCTGCTGCAGCCCTCTACTGTAGTCTCTACTGCAGTCCTCTACTGTAGCCCTCTGCTGTACCCTCGGCTGCATGAGCTGTACTGCATAGTTTTCATATCCAGCCTTTTTGCAACTTCACTTGTACCAAGTACTGCAGCCAGTCTGCTGCAACTTAAGCTCCCACTCAACAGCTTCCAGACCTCATCTGCTCAATCTGCTAGTGTAGCCTCGTCTGCACCCAGCACTGCATTTAGTCTTCTGCAATTCAGCTTGTATACTTACACTGCGATATGGCTCACTTCACTTTGCTGCTTGAATTGATCTTGAACACAGAAAGGGTCCTAAATCATGAGAACCCTGAGACACTTTACCTGTTGCTATTGTATATAGTTGATCTTTGGCCCGTAATTTTTTAGTCCCCTGTAGTGTGCATTGCCTTGGACTGCTATACCCTACTGCACCCAGCTGCACTAGTCTGCACAACCTGCGGCCCCTAGTCTTCAACTACATAACTAATTATTACAGTCTAAGCATCTATTACATACATAATTTCTTCTTAAGTTTTGTTCATCAATTTCTAGATAAATGGAGGGATTGTACATTCCTATCAATCTCCTCCTAAATTGATACAAACAAAACTCCTAAGAAATTCTAACATCAAGATCAATTATACATAAAAAAAAAATTTATAGAATATGGAAGACTTATATTTTCCTTATGGATTAATCCTTCCGTTCTTTCTTGGAAGGATAATCCTGCTGCAGAATCTTTGACCGTTTATGCTTTTGTTTCTTCCTTTACTGTTCTGCTGTCGTCTGTTCTGTTGCATACCTTGGTCCCTCTACTGCAGGTCTGCTACTTGATCCTTCTACCGCAGGCCTTGGAGGATGTCTCTCCCCTACTGCAGATCTCGGTGGAGCTGCCTCCCCCTGAGACCTTTACTGCCCTTGAGGCTGCTCTGCTGCAATCCGCTCAGCTACAGTCCTCTCAACTGCAATCCCCTCAACTACAGTCTTCTCAGCTATAATCTTCTCAACTACAGTCTTCTCCCCCCTTTTGTTTGCATTAATACTCTGGGAGAGGTCGTTGACTGCTACCTTCAGTTTCACTAGTTCAGCCGTCATATTGTTTTGTGCAGCGGTGGCTCTCCTGAGGGTTGAATCCATCGTGACTCTTAGAGTGTGAGTCTCTTGTCGTTGTTTAGGATGTGAGCCTGTAGTTGACTCTGCGTCTCCTGGATGGTTGACCTGGTTCTTGTTGATATTGGAGTCTCCAGGTGCTGTGGAAGCTTGGCTTCTTCCATTCCTAGTTTAAGACTCCTAATGGCTGTTTGAGGAGTCATGGGAATGTTGGATGTTGCTCCATATAACAGGCCTTGGGGGAAATTGACTGAAGAGGGATCTTCAGTTATCTGCTGCAATCAGAATGATGATTATGGAGTGCATTGAATGTGGATTGGTGAAACTTCCCTTTGTTGACTTGTTGCTTCGTGAACTGAGGGAGTGTCTTCTAGCAGATGTCTTCTAAGTGTTGAAAGGGTCATTTCCTTCTATGTGGTTTCTTCTGCAGTCTACTCTTCAACCTCAGGGATTTGCAATTCTTCCATGTCTTGCATCAGTTGTGTAAGTGAAGGTTGAGGAAGTGGTTCGTCTGTAGGTACAGTGCTCGTATGCTTTGCTGGAATCGTCTGCAGCTGAACCTCAGAGGTCTGCTCTACTGCATCTTCTGTGATGACTGGAGTAGTCTGCAGGTACAATGCCTCGTCTGGTCTGTTCCTTTATCTTAGTGGTCTGCTCTATTGCAGCTACCTCCTTTGCTGCAGCTGCTTGGGCTGTTGGTTCTGCTGTGCCAGTTTGCACCTCTGTGTTCTGCTACAATGACCGATGGACTTCTTCCCTGGCCACTTAGCCAATTAGCTCATCAAGATGGCTATCCCCGCCTTGATCGTCATCTCCACCATCATCATCACCTCTTGGAGTTGGTGGTCTGCCCACTTCTGGTTTGGAGAGGTACTCCTGGACTTCAAGTGTTACAACTCAAACATGCTTGTCAATAATTCTTTTCAGCTCCAGTTGTACTTCTTTGGAGTGAACAAACTCAACTTGGTAGAGTTGAGCTTGTCTGTGCCTGCCCGTCTTCAGTGTGGAGTCCTTCCACTCCAATACTCCACTGAAGAGTATGTAATGTTCTGCTGGTCTCTCCTTCTTTTTAGCAGTTTGATGTTGTAGTAGGATCATTTGCTCGATTTCTCCTTTTGTCATGTTTGTGATTTCTCCTATCAGTGTTTTGGATCCATCGATTGCCGAGGTCTTGATGGAATCAATTTTGGTCTGCTGCTCTTTGAGGTTTTCTTTTTCTTGGAAAGAGCAGCTGGAGGCAGCATAGCTGCCCTCTTCTGTAGCCTAGTCTGCACAACAGTCTACTGCTGTGTCGTCTGCAGACTGATCATTTGCAATATGACCTCTTTGTGGATCTGTTCTGCATCTGCTTCAAGAGCTTCATCCATTTTTCTCCATTCTTCTATAACCTGTTCATCTTCTGTTGTGGGGGTTGGCTCAGGTACACTGCTCACTACAGTTTTTCTTCTCCTGAGTTTGTGCTTCTTGACAAATTCCTACAACATTGCCTCCTTCTGAGGCTTTCTCAAGAGAGCATCAGTTTGTGCTCTATTCTCTTGGGCCTTCCTTCTCAGCTCTTCAACGTATTGAAGTGCTTCTTCAAATTTTCTTCTTTCCTTTGGGTCTTCTGCTTGTTCCTCAGCTGCTCGGACTTCTTCTACTGTCCTTACTTGGATAATCTCTGGCTCGTCATCATCATCTGTATAAGGGACAAGAGATATGTTAGTGTAGGGAATCAAGGTTATTGTTGTTGGTGTACCTGTTGTATCTTTATTGATTGTGATGCCAGTTGTTGCAGTAGGGACTTCTTGTGGTGTTATAGCGTCAAGATTCCGTAGCTTTTCTTCAATGACTTCAATCTCTTTTCGTGTAAATCCCCTTGCAAACATTTTCTTTCTAAACTCAGCTCGAGGACCCTCTTGAGTATCTTCAAAGCTCATCATTGAGCCTAGTATGAATTGTTGTTGGTTCTCATCTATACCTCCCCTTATGAACTCGAGAGCTACATTTGAGTCATGTAGAGTTGCTACTTCAGGAATCTTTGAAGGAAGTGTTCTTGAGGATGAGCCTTCCTCAACTGCAGTGATTGGTTGTATCATCTGTTTTTTTGTAGTTTCTTCAGTCGATCGCTCGTCTGGACCTTCTTCCCTCTGCTGCAGGTCTGCAGCTTGTTCAACCGTCTGCACTGCTGCAGCTAGAGTTTCGCTCGTCTGTAGGTCTATTCTTTCATTTGTCGTCTGCAGGTCTGCGTGGCTCGTCTGCACTACCGTACTTGTCTATAGTATTGCAAGTGCATTGGTCTGCACTGCTGTATCAATTTCTCCAGTTTGCACTTCTGCAGACTTTGCTTCCACTTCAGTTGCCCTCCTCTGAGTTGGTTCTTCTGATTCTTCAGAGGATTGCAGTATCAATTTCCTCTTTGGAGGCTTGGGAGCCTTAGAAACGATCTTTTGTTTGGGCTTTTCAGCTCTTTGCTGCACTGCAGACTGTGCTGTAGTCTTGGGTTGTTGTGGAGGTGGTTGCATCACTGGAACCTGCCTCGCTTTTGCCAAACTTGTTGGCAATCTGTCAATCTTCTTGATGTTGATCTACTTTGACACCGTCCAAGGCCTTCCCTGTGCCTCTGACAGCTTTAATTTGTCCTTCAGAATGATGCTCAGCAGCCTGTCGTAGTGGAGCTTGCCTCTATTGCAGTGGCTAACTGGTACATGAGCAAACTTGCCCAGTTAACCTTGTGCCTCATCAAGATCGCGCATATGATTTCTTACTGATCCTGCGTGATTTGATCCTTCGAAAATTCTCTAGACGTAATGGCCTTTTTGATCACGTCAACAAGAAATTTATGTTCCTTGGATGGGAACTTCTTCAAAGTTCAAATTCCTTCCTTTTGGTGTTCTAATGTGAGCATAGCAAGCCGTCCTTCAGCAACGACGGTGGAGGGAATGATTCTTGAACCTTCATTGCAAAGTCTAAAGATTCTTGCTAAATCTTCTGTAGTGATCTTGATGGCATACTTCTTGTGGGTGTATTGGATTTCTTGATAGTTGTTGGAAACCTTAGCCTTCTCAATAAATTCCATCACCTCCTCATCGAATATGTGACTAGTTGTTTCACAAAGATATTTTAATCCGGGCTCTTGTATGCATTCTGAGACTTCTCTAACTTCATCTGATTTATGCAACAGAGTCTCAAAGTCTATGACTATCCCCGTCTCTAATTCCTTCCTTGCAGGGCTGATTAGTACCTTTTGTGATTTGGAGGGCGTCGAAGAGGTGGATTTGTCGGCCATTTTTGTTTTAGAATTTTGATTTTTCAAAAATTTTCAGAGAAGAGATTGAATAGAGAGTTTGAGAGCGATCAGATGAAAAGTTGAGAGTTAGAGTTTGTTGAATGCTTGGGAGAGAGAAAAGGAGAGAAAGCATTGTAAAGTAAATTCTGAAATGATTTCTCTCATTTTATAGTTACTGTAGATTTTAACCGTTTGAAATCAAAAAGTAACCGTTATACAATTTCCTAAAATCACTCTTCCAATGCAAAAATCAAGGAGATAATATGAAAAGAGTTCTTTCCAAAAATAGGAGCAATAGAGTGACACCTGTCTCTAGTCTGCATGGCTTGTGTAGTAGAGCAGTAGAGAAAACTCACTCGTCTGCATCACTTGAAAAACACTGAGTATGTTTCAGGTAGTCTGCTCATCTGCATCTACACATGCAGTAGAGCAGTAGAGCAAAGTTACTCGTCTACACTCTTTGAAAAACATTGAACCTATTTTAAAAGTTCTGCTTGTCTGCATCTACACTTACAGTAGAACAGTAGACATGGCCATTTTACTCATTTAAATCTATCATACCCAGCTCTCCTCTGAACATGATAAATTTTATTTTCATCTAAGGATTTTGTAAAAAATCTGCAATTTATTTTTCTGTTGGAATGTATTCCAACTTTATGTGACCTTTCAGCACATGATCTCTTATAAAATTATATCTGACATCAATGTGCTTGGTCCTTGAATAAAAAACAGGATTTTCAGAAATAGTCATTGTAGACGTGTTATCACAAAATATGTTTGTTTTTGAAAACGTTATGTAACGCCACGATAATTTATTAATAATAATTACGTGATGTCACTGCCGTTACAGACCGAAATCCATAGCAAGGCAAGTTCATAATAGGGTTTACAATACAGAACACAAGAAAGGCAGTTATTACAGTCATCCATAACAGTTTTGAGACTCGAATACAACATACGTTCCAAAGATTACATATAATACAGAAAAGGGTCCTTGTTGGGGCAACTACTCCGAAGCTCCGTCCTCCTCACCTGAGCCTACACAAAAGACAATTACAAAGGAGACAAGAAACCCATGAGCAAAGATACGCTCAGTAGACCCCGGGTACTGCCATAAATTAGATGTCTCGTGCTATAGCTCTGTCACCTGCCATAGCACGTTCCAATTGGCAGTAGATTAAAACCCCTTTCTCCCTCTCATTCTCATTTCATTCACTCAACCATTCTTTTAACTTTTTGATTACGGTTGGCCCTGTTACTGGCGCCCACACTGCTTGGATACGCCCACACTCAATCATTCTCTCTCCCACATGCGACCAAGTATAATCGAAAGGGCCTCCGCCCTAACGCATGCGACCATATATCTTCCGGGGTACCATTTCTCTCCCCCATGCGACCAAGTATAATCGAAAGGGCCTTTGTCCTAACTCATGCGACCATATATCTCCCGGGGTACCGTTTCTCTCCCCCATGCGACCAAGTATAATCGAAAGGGCCTCCGCCCTAACCCATGCGACCATATATCTTCCGGGATACCATTTCTCTCCCCCATACGACCAAGTATAATCGAAAGGGCCTCCACCCTAACCAATGTGACCACAACATTCTCATTTCTTGTTCGTTAATCGTATTATTGTATTCATTGACAGTTCTCTCTAATTAAGTATATTCTAAATTTTTAGTCACGTTCATATCGCTTTATTGCACAATTCGTTATTATGTCCCTAGTACATTACAATCAACATTACTCGTATATCGTTATCATCAACCCTTACACTAACATTAGTTATCAATCCATCAACCACCCCATACTCCATCCTCATCTCTCAAACTCACTGCAACCTGCGGATCATCGTCTCGATATAATCCCAACTCCATCATTTCACATCAGCAATCAACAGAATATCACAAACAGTCTCAAATAACATCCAAGGGTTTCAGGAGGGGGGTTGGGTTACCTGCGAGGAATTGGCGGTGCTTGAGGCGGCCGAGGTAGAGGCAGTGGCGGCTGACCGGGCAGCTGCTGGCGGCGTCGAGGCAGGGCAGCGGGTGGCTGGTTGTGGATGACGTCGACGGCTGATGGCTGGGCAGGGGTGTGGCAGTGGCGTCGGCGGCTGGACTACGGCGACGGCACGGCGACGGAGCAGCAGCCGGCAACGACCAAATCCGATGGCGGTGGCAGTGAGGGCGAAGACGACGGACGGCGAGATGGCTCCCTAGCTGCTCCCAGACGGCTCCCTGACGACGGGGATGGCAGTTCCCTGACGGCTGGAGGCGACAACGTAGAGGTCGGCAGCTGGACGGGGTGGGACGGTGAGTGGCGGCTTGGGGTGGTTGCTGGCGGTGTCCTGGAGGCAGTGGTGTTGGGGAAGCGACGACGGCGGCTTGGTGGCGGCTGTTGACGGCTGCAGCGGCTGAAGGCAGATGGCGGGGCGGCTTCTGGTGGCTGGGCGCGGTGGCGGTGTGGGGTGGAGAGGAGGAGAGGAGGTGAGGAGAGGAGGGAAGAGGAGGGG
>JAOVYX010017695.1:0-21673 GCA_035668315.1 Drosera spatulata | reverse complement strand
AATGAAAAGGTATGGAAGTCTAGTTTCCAGAATAGTTTACCAATAATTATTTAAAGTTGTATGTAGAGAGTTATGAGGTAATTAATGAAGTAATGTCAAACTGCCTGAACTTGCAGAAAATATAAATTTGAACTAATTATCTATAATTATTGATAAGGTGTTATGTGATTATTTAGTACTTATTATAAATCCGGTTAAGTTGAATTATCTGGTTAGGATTTATAGAATCCTGACGGCAGTAATACTACGTGTGTTTTGTTTTCAAATCTTGGCATTCATAAAAGGAATATACTGCTTAAGATGTAGCTTTTGACAATCAAGAATAGGGGTGACGAGCTCTCTTGTAATGGTGTACACTGTTGATATATAGTTCATGTTATTTTTATTTTTTGGAATCGGAATAGAAAACGAGACTTAAAAATAACATCTCCTATATATATGTGATATAAAATAAAAAACAACGATATTTTAATAATTTTATAGAATTTATTTTAAATTACACAAATATTGTATTTTCATGGATCAGAGAGTCCTAAATATGCATATATCATCAATTTCTATTCTTTACAAGTTCTCTAATTGGTAGGACTTAAAAATAAATCCCCACTCTTCTGAAAAATTATATGGAGTAATAGTAAAAATTTGGTTGTAGAGTTGATCAAACATTTGGATAAATATTAGTTGAAAAAATAGTTGGAAGTATTGAAAAGTTAATCGAACAATAAAGATTTTTAAAAAACAAGCTAGTTAAGCCGTATTGATAAATCGTAAAAGTTACAATCATTAATCAATAAATAGATTTAAACTCTTGCAATAAATAGGAATCGTGGAGTGATACATTTCAAAAATCTCATATCCGCAATGTCCTAACTAAATTGTTATGAACGTAAGATCATATCTCCATTTTCTTAAACACTAATTTATGATTATTTTAAAAATCCATTATTTAATTTAACAATCTATATGTTTAAAACATAAATATCGTGTATTTTTATTTCAAAACAAAGTAATCAAAGCTCCCTTCGTTTCTCCTTCGTTTCTCTTTGCTTATGTTGTCGATAAAAAGAATCGACGATTCATAAAACAACTATCGAAACGTCACAGATGGAGCCATCACTTATAGGGAATGACAAAGGTGATCCAATAAAGCCCATAACTATTGTATGGGCTGGGGCCGTTGGAAATCGAAGCCCGAACCCAAACTCCTCGGCGCAGCCCATCTCCTACATTGCTCAGTTGCATCCTTCGCCGGCCACTTCTCCCTCCGCAACCCGACGCCGCCCAGTCACTGCCGCCGTCTAGCAAATGCAACATATATTCGAGAACGCAATATCACCGTGCTAGAGGTCTAGGGCTGCGTTTCGACCATATCTAACTTGACGGTCTAGTCTCTTTCAGAAGAAATGAAAAAATGTATCACGTATGTGCATTACAAATTTCAAACCCACTAAAATGGATAGGGTGAAAACCTTCAATTTTAGTGAGGTTTTTAGTTAAAAGTTATATACTCTTGGCTATCCTGGTTATCTTATACGTGCATTATCTCATAGTAATAATATTATGTTATCAGTCCAAGGTGCCATTTATCTTAATATTCAAATTTGAGAATATTTCTACACAACATTCGACGCTGAAAATAATTATGTATTTGAATCTGGGACCGTTGCAATTGTCATGAGGAAGCTAATTGATAGTACTCCTACTTGTTTTGAATATCCATAGGGTATTACAAACACATTGAAAAAACGTACACTAATTGAGTCACAAAACAAATTAATAAAAATAGAAAATTGTCCATGATACATATTTTATAAAATAATTCATAATTCATAATTCATATAACCCGATAAAATATTTTTCATTTCATACTATTCTCATTTCTCTTCCTAAATTTTTTCAATCTCCGTACCGCATCATCACCACCATCTTTACCGACCTCGATTCTGTCTCTTCCTTCTCCGTCGACATTCGATCGAGGAATCGAATAATCGATCGAAGTAACAAGAACAGAGCTCCGATTTGATTATCGATTTTGAGTTTTTGAACGAGGAAACATGGGATTCTATAGTTGCTTGATCTTGCAAATTCATAAGAATAGCTGCTGAATATGCTGGAAGAAGTCGAAGTTTGTATGGCTTCCAACATGGTTCGAGAAGGAGTTCAGATTAAGAAAGAGATACGAATTCATTTGATAAGGATGATCACCAATAATCTCATTATGCACAATATTGTGATTTGTTTGAAGAAAATGATTTCAAAGAATGTGAATTTGGTTTTGTATCTTATGATTTGTTTTCGTTCTTGGTTTATTTTTTAATATTTTTTCTGAAAAAATTGAACTGGTGTACTATTTCATTTGTACTGGCGCACTGTTTGAGTCACACTATTTCAAATAGTGTGCCAGTGCAATGAAACAATGCGCTACTTCATTTTTTTTTTTTTAAAAAAATTCATTTGATTATTTAATTTTATGGATTTCATGTTATAAATTTTTTTTTACGCATTTGTGCAATACTTTTTTTTCAAAAAGAAACAACGGACGCATTGTTTGTTAATACTGGTGCACTTGTTGAATCAAACAGTGCAGGTAATAACCCAAAAAATTTATGATAAATTATTATCAAATGGCAAAAATTTGTTCGTTAAAATCACGATGAAAATTTGCTAATTATGGGTAAATAAAACCCCGTCATACAAATATGTGGGATTTATTTTTCAAATCCCCATTTTATCTCTTTTCCCTCTACTCTAACTAATTGTTCCACTTCTTTCGCACACTTCACCCACCCCATTCATCACTTCCTCATCATTCCTTCTCATCATCTATTTCTCATTACTCTCATCATCCATTCTCCTCCCATCATTCTCTCATGAAAACTTGAAGACAAGCACGGAGAAGAAGACACAATAACCATATAGAGGAGCAAAGGGGCCAAAACTCGACCTCATCATCAAACACTTTGCACGGTTCAAGACGTCATTCATTGGAGCTCATCGTAGTCATTGATGTTCATGGTAAGTGAAAGTGAGCATCACTTGCTTGATCTTGTCTCGACATAGACATGGGATCATAAGAACTCGTATGAACAAGAAAACATGAAGAAACAATGAATAAAGAAAAATCAGTTTTTGAGATTCTAGACAGCATAACATACAAAACTAGAAATTTCGTCCAAAATTCGAGCGTTTGAGATAAATTTAGATTTTAATATATATTAAAGCCTCATATGTGTGATTTCTAATAAAGTTAATAGATCATGATTTAAAGTAGCGAATCTCAAGATATAAATTAGAATGTGTCAGTATGTCAATCAGTAAAAAATTAATAATAGAACTGACTTTGTGACTTCATCTGGAATTACACAGAAAGTGTTAGAAAACGAATCTTATATCAATGAAAAAGTCTTCAAGTCTAGTTTCTAGAACAGTTGAAAATCCAGATTTAGAGTTGTATGTATGTAAAGAGTTATGAGATGATTAGTAAAAAAAGGTCAAACTGTTTGTTGTAGTAGGAAATATAACATTGAACGAATAAACTGCAATTATTAGTAAGGTTTCGTGATAGACACTTTAATTCAATGAAAATATTATGAAGTCTATTTTATATAAAATTTTACAAATTTTTTTTTGAAGTTGTATACGAGAAGTTATAGATTTAAATATGTCGAAGGATCATGTTGGACAAAATCTAAAAATGAACCGTTTCGATCCCGAAACAGCTTCAAATGTTCACAAACACTCTAATGATGATGAGTACATAAAATCATCATCATGAACTATCAAAATAAGTATCAAAAACTTTTCTCAAAACTTGACATCACCACATAATATTACTAAAACGGTTTTTCAAAAAGTACGAACAAATATACTTAACTCCATAACGTGAACAATCATTCATAAAGGTGTGTCTTAATACGCGTATCCTATTATACTATTGGTCTTGAAGACGCTGCTCGTTGTCACACCAACAAAAAAATGTAGTTTAGTTACGGAAAAATTTACCTACGGATCAAATCCGTCGTAAAAACATATATTTTTATGATGGATCCGTAACAAAAATAACAAGTAATAAAGTTTATTTTTTTGCTACAAAAAGTTAAACCCTGTCGCTAAATTTAATACATTTAGCGACGGAATTCTGTCGGTGAAAAGGGGAAAAACCTATCATCTTTTTTATCGACGGATTTTTGTTGCTAAAAAATTGAAAAGGAATTTGAAATTACAGATTTAACGACGGATCCGTCGCTAAAAACTAATTTTTTTTTTGCAATTACTCTAATTAGCGACGGAATCCCTCGCTAAAAATATTTAGTTACGGATCCGTCACAAATGTAATTAGTTATTGATTTGGTAAATTTTTGTATGAAACATTTTTGCATTCATACTATTAGCGACGGATCCGTCGCTAATAACTAAATTTTTTTTCACAATTACATTATCTAGCGATGGATTCCGTCGCTAAATATATTTTGCTACAATTCGAAAAAATTTTGCCTTAATCATATATATTAGCGACGAATCCGTCGCTAAATAGTAAAAGGAATTTTACAATTACATTATTTAGCGACGGATTCCGTCGTTAAATAGTAAAAAGAATTTTACAATTACATTATTTAGCGACGGATTCCGTCGCTAATATTCAAGTTTTTAAATTTTTCGCATTTTCTTTTTATGTTTTTTTTGCATCGTTTACTTCTTTTTCATAATTACTTTTAATTTAATTTTATAAGGACATCATTTATAATACGTGATATATTTAACAAAAATGTCAAGTATAACATCTTATATCTTTCAAGTTTTCTTACATATATAACATCTTATATCATGTGCAACATATATATTATTACAAGTTTTTAACAATACGTAGTTTCTTCATTAAAATTTTATGAAATAGAACACCTTATCATAAGTTAACAATTCAACTATTACGAAATCCAAAAATATTTACAATTTATTAAATTTAAACTCATAAATCGTCATTGAAAACAATGTTTGCGACAGATCCGTCGCTAATAAGTAAAAAGAAATTTACAATTTCATTAATTAGCGACGAATTTCATCGCAAACATTACAATTCCATCGCGCAGATCAACGCACAGCATCTTACCAAGATCACTGCCATTCACAATCCATCAACACATTCTCCTCGTTCTCCTTTTCTCCTGCTTCATCACCATCAATCACCACCAGAAGCCCTCACCCTCCACTATCACGAGGAGCAGCGCCACCATCATATCATCACCTCCAAACAACAAAACAACAACAACAACGAGAATGTTGAGAACGAACACGACAGCATCTTCGGGAGTGCAAACTGTAGTAGCAGTAGTGATCGAAAACAAAGAGATCAGCGAACGAAGTTTACGGCAAGGAAAACGAGCATTTAAGGTAATCGAACCCGACATCACGTCTTATCTTCATTCCTGAATCTGACGTTATTTGTGCACCTTTGTGATCTTATGTGTGCTGAAATGGAATCAAATATAGTGTGTTATATGTCGTAAAATTGATGCATAGAGGATTTTTGTAGGTGTTCGATGAAATGTCGGTGTTCTTGATGAACCAGCACCATCGCGCCCGCGATGGGCACGGTCGCGGCTGCGACCGAATTGGTTACGCTCCCGACTTAGCAAATTCTCCAATTTCTGGAATTTAAGCTGTCGCGTCCGCGACTGGACCAGGTCGCGTTCGCGACTCAGGACCCCAGTCTTTGGTGAGAGTAGCGCACATTCGTACTGAAGGATTAACCTAAACGCGTGTAAGCGATACATGAACCTTGCGTGTGAAAATGGATATTAAATATGCATGTATGGACAACGATAGGTGAAATCATCATAATGCATGTCTAACAAAGCATTGAAACGAGTTTGGGATTTACCCTGCGGGACATAAGAATAAACGAAATGTAAACCAACGATGAACACTGTACATGGTGCATGAACTGTCAAGTCATCTGTCGTATTCCTCCGAAGATGTGTTGTAGGTTGTACCCTATGCTGTCGTGATCTCATCTACTGAAACTATTATGAAGAAGATCGAACGTAATGTCCCTTCTTGAAATTCTTTATTGAATGTCAAGTAAAAGTCATCGAAATTGAACTCTACACAATCTTCTTGGGTCATCGTCACGAGTGAGCTGAACTAATTAGGGAGCGTTGGACATCTCCCATACTCTTAGCATGCATGCCGCGGCTTCAACACTGAACGTGGCGCGGTCACTGGTTACTCTCTGTAAGGAGACCTAAATCTATCCCAACGAGGATCAAATAGACCCCGTTGGAAGCGCACTTTATCCACTAAAGTATAAGACGGCGTACAAATCTTGACCTGTACCCATCGAATCGACGGATTCTTGTAACCCCGTCGACGACTGATGAGTCTTGAATTCAGAGTCTGTTTGTTGAAAACTCTCGAGTCATAGGCCCATGCTAACAAAAACGAAGTATAAGAAACGTGAAATTATAAAAATACTCACACGTAGTATGACATACCTATTTTCCTAAAAAGTATAAATGTTTTATTGGTACTCATCGATTCGCCATAGTCGGAAAAGTACCCTGTAAATGTAAGGCATATGCTCTAAGTTACTGAATTTCATATTCACGGGTTATGTATTCTGTTTGAAGGTGAGATACCAGAAGATCAGTGAGAACGTTAATCGCCTAATGCATTTTGGGAGATATTGTGATGAAACCTGTAGATATTTTGGACATGTAATAAATGCCATGTATTAATCATGTCGTCAAACTATGTAACCAAATAGTTTCCGTACTACTGATGTAAAATGACTTGGAATAGCTGAGCAGGTTGAACTGAAACATCACAGGTATTTTTCTTGACTTTCGATATCTCTATACCTGTTTGATTTGGTTAGCATTGTCATGAACAGGGTTCGTAACGGTATAACGTCACGTGTCCTATTAGCGGAACTCGGGACGTTACAATCCTCATTGCTCTTTTTCATGAATCGAAGTCTATGCACCTCGAATTATTGTTGCCTGATGGGTTTGAAAAACATGGTTTATGATTTTGTTAGGTTTGATTTAAGCACAAGGAGGATTGGAATACAAGCAGTTTGTTCTGGTTTTTGTTAGCAGAATTAATAAATGCAGGGAAAGAGCTAATATCATGTCTTTTAAGATTCACGAGAGAGTTAACCAAGTGATCAACCAAACCAAGTGGATAACCAAATTGACTAACCACAAGGAAGAATCTCATTCTACCTCACTTTCATTGGAGAAGAAGCCGTTAATATCGCATCTGCCGCAGCACTTAGCATGGATTATCTCATCTTCCCCTAGGTAGTCAATGCTACTATTTTGGTTTCTCCAGATTGGTGTCGTTATGTGACTACTAACCATTGGTGCTTGTGTTACCATGAAGTACAGAGAGCTCGAGGTTCTGTTGTGGAGAGGGTTCACGATACAAGATTTTACGAATCAATGTTTCAGTAACGTTATTGATTATGGAAAGGGCCGTCAGATGCTCATCCGCTATGGCTCAAGAAAGCTCAATTTTGTGACGATAACGTCGACTATTGAGTAAGTCATGTTATCTCATTTGGATCGATGTTTTCTTCCGTCTTATCATATCATCTTTGATTTGGTGGGTGGACAACTTGAATGCAATTTGTTTAGAAGAAATAGTCTCAAATTTGATTTGAAGTTATACTCTTTTCCTTATATGCATAAAATTCTGCATTTATGCACATAAATCAATTCTTGAACTTAAATGTTTTTTATGGCTACATACTGATTTATTAATTTATTAATTTTTGTCTTGTTTGAAATTCTTGATGTTTTTAGGGATTTTATATGTGTTGTATATGGATAATACATGAAATCATTTCAATAATATTATTAATCTAAAGTTTCGCGAATCAATTCAAACAAACAATATTGCTCATTTATATTGTGCATATTTGTCGAAGGTGTAAAACAGAAAAATAATAAATATCGACGTCAAGAACACGAGTGCAGTAATGCTTTGACTACTATTCGACATTAATAACTTATTAATATTTGATTTATGAGTTAATTTATATTTATTTTGAATATCAGCCCAATATTAGTATTTTTTATCAACACGAAATTAAAATTTGTCATCCTGTGACTGTGGTTTATAACAAAATATCTAAAAATAGTAAATATATTTTTTATTAGTAATGTTAAGTAATTGAATTCTATTTGATCAACTTCGCATATAACATTGACATATTTGACTATCTTTCTTCACATAGCCATAACAAATTGTACTGAAACGATAAAAACATCACATATGGAACCATATGTTTAAGTGAGTCGCCATCAGTTACAATTACTCTGACATTAACAATTCCTGATCTGAATTAAATCTTTTCTCACTGTTTAAGTGCTATTCTTTTCATCAAAGTCCATTTTCGATGAGAAAATATGATCCAATAATACTCCATGGGCTTGGGTTGGGCCCATATGAAGTCGCGGCAAAGCGTAAATCACCGCCGCGGCCCATCGCCTACACTTTGCTCAGTAGCTCATCTCATCGCCGGCGATCCACTTCTCGCTCTGCCACCCCGGCGCCGCTGCCCACCGCCGCAGTCTCCACTCATCTCAGGTATCGATCATCTCATCTCTTATTGGTCTGATATTCGAATCCGCCCACTCCAAATTCAACTGGGTTTCTTTTAGTTGGCTGCATTTCACCGCATCGATGCTTTTTCTGATGCAATTGTTCAATGTAAAGATGAATTTGCGATTACTATTTTGATTGCCTGTTCCGGATTTTGGAAACTGGGGGTTCGATTCGTTGACGGACGAGATGAATTGGGTATTCGATTCGAAATGGTTTCAAAATGTCCTTTTGTTTGCCTTTTTGGAAATTGGAAAGGGGGAATCATGGTTCAGAATTCAGATGTATTGATCTTGATGGTAATGTTGACTCTTGACTTCTTAGGATAGATGAATTGAGCGGTGGAGCGGTAATGGGAATGGAAATGGTTTACGGCGCTGCAGTGTGATTCCTGTGGCTGTGACTCGGGACTTTGGGCGTGCTTTACCCGTTGTGGGATTAGGTTTAGGTTTGTGATGGGTGCAGTGTGGAATTTGAGACATGGACTCTGATTTGCGGAAAGCTCGGCCGGGATTGATCATAATGTAAGATGTTATACAGAGAAGTGAGAACCCTTGCTGCGGCGATGTGGACTGTAGTCAGGTTAGGAGCATCAGTTTTTTAGATGCGGATTCGTGTTTAGAGCTTAGACTATAGTAGCTACTGGGTCCTCTAACCCTCTAAAATATGGGCTGAATAGTCAGGTCGTATTTTGAAGCAAAGGTCTTAAAGTTATGCCTCAAGTAGCAGTCCACGGCGGGCTCACTTACCGTCGGGCGTAATTGATAGCTGATCAATGATGCAGACAAAAGAGGCAGGGTTTATTTAACTGTGCTGATTGGAACTCTTTGTTTGACATTGTATGTGTTGAGTTCTCCGGATTTAGTTTTAATTAAGTTTTTAGTATCATACCACATGCTCGTTGGTCCAGTCCTAATGAACTTCGACTGCTAAAATATGCTTTTGGTATTATTTCTCGTTTCAGCCAAGTTTGTTCCGTGTGGAACAAATTGAATGTAGAGACAGAAATCTAGAGATGCTACCCTTGTTTAAATTGTTGTGCTTTCATATTATGTTCTATTGTCTTCTTTTTTTTCTTGAATATCAATGAAGCTCTATCTTCCTTGATATATGAATTGTTATACAGAACAGTAATCATGAGGGTCCGATCTTCTGTGAGAAAGATGTGTGAGTTCTGTAGGACAGTTAAGCGACGTGGCCGAGTCTATATACTGTGCACTGCTAATCCCAAGCACAAGCAACGGCAAGGCATTTCCACTTTTGCTCATGAAGGCCCTCTTGTTTCCATGTAAGTTCTTCCACTTACTTTTCTCCGCATGTGTTTAGTTTCATGAATTTCTGTTTTGTCGTGGAAAAACCATAGTTTACAATTGGTTTCATGATGTTTGAACAGTCTTTATGCATGCAAGTGCAACTACGATGGTTCTATGATTTATCTAATTTCTCATCAAAATCAATACATCGTGCCGGGATAATTTTCATTCCTTTTAGCTGATTATGAGGTGGTTCTTTCCTTTGTTGTGATATACTGCATAGTACCACTTTGAAGATACCACTGAATGCTGTGTGTTATCCAATCATTTTTCGGGATAGATCTTTCGTTAGGCACGTTCTAACTTCTAGCCAAAATGCTTTGTATGATCCTCAATATTATCCACTATTCTTGCTAGTATAGTGGGTCGAACCCACTTAGTTGATTGGACAGCCATGTTTCAGGCTACAATCTGTTTGAAGTGCTAAATCATCTTATTTCCCATGTCGAATTTGCAGCTCACAGGGAGTTAGGCAGGAGGTCTTGAAGACAGAGAACCTCCCATGGGGTATAGCATCTGTTTCATCCCAAGAGAAACAGCTGCCTTCAGCATTTTTCGAGTGGCGGGTTGGCATCTCTTCTATTCTCTTCAAGCAGCCTGCCCAGAAGGGAAACTGAAACAAGCCTTCGCAGTTCGGATACCAGGAAAGCCACGAGGCTAGATCAGATGCCTTTGTATAAGCACGGATGGCTGCTGTCGGATCCTACCTGCCCTGTATTTGCCACCTCTACGTTGCAGTTTCCTGTAGACAATGTAACTTTGTGTAGTGAACGGCCATATTTCATGAATCGTTGCATTTGATAGTGCACAAGAATGTACTAATATTATCCTCTGAAATGGATACATCATGGATTATCTCATATGATTATGGGTGAATGATAAATTGTTAGCATGCTACGAGCTAATTGGTCACAGGTAAAATTGTTGTATGCATCTTGTTTTTGTCAAATCATGTCTACATTGGAAGAACATTGTTACAGTATTTTTTAATCCGTCAGGCCAACATAACCCATCCTCATGTAGTATTGTAATATCCGAAAATTTTGAGGATTTAAAAATGAATATATAATATATTTATAATACGTATGTAAATAAAATACGAATAAAAGACGTTACATATAAATATAACGTATGTACAATACGTATGTAAATAAAATGCGAATAAAAAACGTTACATATAACGTCATGAATTAAAAATAGTCGCGTTTAAAGGTTATAGATTTAATTTAAGGAAATATTTGATTACTAAAATTAAATATAAAGATGGAATATTTGGGATGATTAGTTGAACGCGTCAATAAATATTACGAACGAATAACGTTGCAACGCTATAACGTTATAAACGTTGCGCATAAGGACTAGCGATTTTAATCCCATAAATAATGGATTATGACTCGAGAGGTCATATTTTTGTATATGGGATAAATCTATCAATGCAAATACATTATTGATGAATTAATACTACGAAACTTGGATAAATAATGGAGTGAACGAGACGTATCGTGGGACGGGACGGGATATTTTCCCACACACTCACCCACCTCCACTCTTCCACTCCACCACCATTCCACTGTCTCCCACCATCACTCACCTTCCTCTCCAGCCGCAGCCACCACCAACAACAATGTCGCTTGCGCCATCATCTTCAACATCAATCTCCGGCTAACGCGATGACCACGCCTTCACCACGACGACAACATGACGAAGAACAACAGCAGCAACCGGAGGGGAGGATTAACATCGCCAGCTGCTCGGTTAGGGGACATCAACGGATCCGTCCGTGTGATCGGGTGCATAATGAAATCAAACACGAATCGAGGTAATCTCACTCGTCTGAGACGCCTCTTTTATTCGATCACAAGCGTCCTTTGCATCCGTGTGTGTTTTGGGATATGTTTATGCTTGTTTGATGTGAATGCAATGGTTTGGATGCGTTATGGTGTTAATTGAAGGATCCGTGGCGTAGAACGTGAGTTTCCAGTAGGATTCTGGGCTGTAGATGTGTCGCGTCCGCGACTATCCTGGGTCGCAGCCGCGACGGGAGAAAATCTGATATTTTGGCCAGACAGCACCGTCACATTCGCGACAGCCTTGAGTCGCACTCGAGACCAGTCACGTCCGCGATAGGGCAAGTGACGACTGCGTCGGCCTTCTGCCCAGGAAAGTATCGATTTCGTGCATCGAACCTTAAACCTAAATGCGTATTTGAGATGTATAACCCATACACATGAAAATATAACCTTAAACATGCACTTATGATCACGTTTGATATGTGGTGGGGTATGTGGGATTGAAAGGAAGTTAAATACACACATTGTATTGTATATACCCTCTCGGAAAATAAATGAAAACGACCTCAAACGATTAATAAAAAAGAAACGGGGGATGTAGAGCGTAGTTACACTATCGGTGTGAACTAATGAAAAGCGAATGAATAAGAAATATCGTACCCCTGAACTTATAAGGTCGACATTGGCGTCCTTTTTGGATCCGTTGGATCGTTGATCGTTTTCCTTGGAATTATTGAGAAGGTCGAACGTGGTGTCCCTTCTTTGATTCATTGCGATCATTTGTTGCACTTTTGAATAGCCTTGGTGGCTTGGGTTTGAGTCATTACACTCCAATGTTATCCATCTGAGTCATCGTCACGGGTAAGAACTAGTTAGAGAGCGATGGGTATCCCCCATCCTCTTCGCATGCATGCAGCGGCTTCTACGCCGTTGTGGGGGGCACGGGTTACTCTCTGCAGGGAGGCCTAAATTATCTCAATGCTGGCAAATGATACCTCATTGAATGCGCACAAGAGGTGCAAGACGACGCACAAAGTAGGCAGATATGAAAAAAGAATTTATTGGGTAACCCGGATGACGATTGACATCTTGTCTCTATATTCCGAGCCGATCATTATCCTTGGAGTCGCTGCTTTTGAATCAAGTCATGAACCCTAAATAAATGTAAAGGAAAGGAATGACTCTTAAAAGCAATACGAAACCATATAAAGCAATGAGAAGCGATACTGTTTGATATGACGCCCATATTTTTCTATATTTATATAAAAATATTTTAGAAACTTTCGACGATTGTCATAACCGTTAGCGGAAGTTCCCTGTAATTGGGATTCATACACCTGAGGTTGCTGAGCTTCATTACCTCACGGTTATGTTTTTCAATTGCAGGTGTGCCCCCAACAGCATTTGAAGACTTTTAGTATGAGATTACATGTATATAGATGATTTCACATGTTTCGGATATTATAACAGATCAAGAGATCTATTATGTTTAATGTGATATTGGGTTTGGATTGTCTCCGCACCGATGCTATAATTAAAACAGGTATTCGAAACTATAAGTTATGAATTTGATTACTGTTTATTGTTTCCTTGACTTCTATAACCCTAAATCCATTCGGTTTATTCAACCTTATCACGAACTGGATCCGTAACGACATAACGTCCACGTGTCATCGAATCCGGAAATCCAAGAACGTTACTAAGTACAAATCCTTATTGCATTCTACCTTGGTTATCAAATACAAAAGATATGAATGACAAAGACGTTATACGTTAATTATAGTGAAAAAAATGAGGAGGATTCACTTTGGATTAGCTTCAATTCATTTCTTTTATTAGAATCATCAACCTCCACTTGACGAATTCCTCTCTCTCCCCTGCCCTTTTCGTCTTCCAAGTGATAGAAAACTCGGCAAAATCGTACTCCACAGCTCTCCCCCTGAAAACGCAATCCTCATTGGAGCGAATTGTGTATCTGAGATTGAATCGGAGATGTATGATCCCTTTGCTGCTTGGCTCAACAAATTCCTTGCTTGTTTTGGGTATGACCCATTTCTGATTTCGTTTCTATTGATCTATCATCTTCCTATTTGCTTGAATCTTAGTTTTGTTAGTTCAATATTTCTATTGGGTCTCTTGCGTCTACTTTCATTTCTTGGTTGTTTGATTATTCTTTGGGAAAAATGACATAAATCCCTGTACTTTGGAGATTTTCATCTAAGAGGAATTTTGCGTAGGATTTGATATGGGTGTGGTAAAAAATGATGACTTTGTCGCCGAAAAGCGGTCATTTGTTCAATTGAAGGATTTAGGGTTTTGCGCGATTTGTTGGTGGTTTAATGCTATTATCTCTTAGTTTTGAGGGATGATATTCTTCTACATGTCATCGTTCTTTGGTTATGTTTAGGATTTCAGGAATGCGGAGAATTAGGTGAATGAATTGTGTGACTGTGGATTGTAATTGTTGGATTTCAGTTTTAGTTGCATAGTGTGCTGCGATTCCAGTGCTGGATCAATCACAAGTTGTACTTCTGCTCATATTAATCGACTAAGAAAGAACTATTGATGGCTATTTTGTGAAAACTTCATGAAATTTGTGGCTCATGTGGCTTTGAGTAATCCCTAAATTCCTAATAGACATATATTGTATAGTCTAGCATTTTGAATCGGTTCCATATGAAGATGTGCAATTATGTTCGGTATCTGCATCTCAATCCAATTCAATTCACATGGAATCTTGATGGCATGATTGATTATATGAGCTATCTTCTTACAGTATTTGGAACATTCATTGTCATCTCTAAGCATCCAGTTGCAGTAGATGGGCAAAGCGGATAAATCATTTTCCTGTTCGTATAAAGAGTCGCTCATATTGGGATTCAGAATATTACATTAAATATTCTGAAGTTTTTCCTGTTTCTCCTTCTAGATTCTGATTGGTTTCTTATGTCAAACCTGGTTGAATTCTTCCTGAAATGATCACCTGTATCTGATGAAAGTTGGTTACATATTTCAAAACATTCTGAATTGCGACAGAGCAGAAGTTGCCTTGGAACCTGTAGGAAATCAACCCATGCTTCCGCCAGCAACAATCAAACTAAAGGACCGTACATGCTTGAGAAGCCTGTCGTATCCGAAGACTTTTGGACCACCAGCACATATGATGTAGATAACAGTGCAGCGCAGTCACAAAGAAGTATGTCCTCGATAAGCACATCAAACCAGGGTTCATTCTGTGATCCTGGCTTCGGAACTACGAATCATGAATTTGTAAACCATGGTAAATTACTAATCAGTTGATGTTTTTTGCTTCCACTTCTCTTCTAATTTTTTCTCATCACCTTTGCACACTTTTTACTCCTATTGGTATCTTATATGCAAAACTGTTGTGGCTGGGACTGTTCACTTGTGTTACTGATGTACTTACAAGTGATAATTCTTGATTGTAGGCCTTCTTCTCTGGAACCAAATCCGACTTCAATGGATTGGCGGTGGAGGACATCGGACTCGGTCACGTCAGAGGCGGGGATGTATAAGGCATGATTTTCATCTACATCTTTATCTTATTTTGATTAGGTTTATGGTGTTGTTTGTCGCCTTGATCCGCTTCGGTCCTTAATTTTCTAACATTTAGATGCTGTATCGTCGTGTGCCCTAGATAGCTAAGAGACCTCCTCTCCTTTAATTACAGGTCTTAAAGAAGAAGAGAAAAGCGGAATCATTGATTTTTAAATGAAATGTATCTGCTGATACAGTTGATTGACATTAACATTTTAATGCCAGTTTCAAATGATCAATTTCATTTGATCTTTTGAGTGAACTGCTCGTTCATCCTTATTGTACGGCTTTTAGAGCTCATGATTTTTTTGCTAATTTTCTTATACCATGTTGAAGGACCAAATATTCATTCTGTCAAACCAGCATGTTTCATATCTTATTTGCAATTACCTTCCGACATATATTTATGCAAGCGAGCACTCTTAATCTAGTTCCCTTACACTGCTCTTCTATAAAAAAATATTCTCCCATGTACTATGTATACATTCTAACTTGAAGTTTCGTTTGTAGTTCTACTGCAACCTATGACAGTCTCTTGGCAAACAGCCAATTGTTCCGCCATCCAATCCCTCTATCTGTAAGTTTTTACACAGAATCTGTCAGCAAAATATCTGGATAAGTTAACAAGCCTTTCTTGAAAGGTGAACCGACTGGGTGCTAATCTGATCACCCTTGATCAGGAAATGGTGAATTTCCTCGTTGATGTTTGGGAGCATGAAGGATTGTATGATTGACTGATTCAAGCTTCTCATTACCCGCCCTGGTGAACTGACTTGATTCAAGCTTCTCATTACCCGCCCTGGTGAACTGACTTGATTCAAGCTGCTGGCACCCATTGTTATTTAGATCTTGCACATAAGCATGAAATAACAATGTAAATTGACAACATTGTCCATTATCTAATCTTTTCTTGATTACTCTTGGCGTTGGTAAATGATGGTACTAGACACCGGTATTTGATCATGGCCGTGAAGGTTGTCACAGGCGAACGACTTCAGCAAATAGCTAAGCTCCGCTATAAGTCCAGTGACTTGGAAATTTTCGCTGGCATCCCCGGCGGGCCTGCTATACGCTGAGATGGATTATGCCAAGTTGACAGCTTGACTGACATTGGAGCATGGAACCACGAGGCAATGCTTGGTATTTTTTTAAGGGACTCGTGTTTCGGATAGCGACTGTGTGACAGATTCGAATAATCATAGTAGGTTGGTGAAGAAAGTTTTGAGAAAATTGTGCGCAATTCAGTGCGTCTCGCAGTGCAGTCAACTGGAATATAATTTAAATGCATAATTTTTCTAGTGTTGAAAATTTCTCAAGTGACAGAAAGTTGTTTTCATAAATGTCATGTGATATGATATCAGTTGTTCACGTGGTAAAACTCGTTCGGTAGTTTTGTAAGGTGGTAATCATCCTGCATCAAGTAGTGAGATGAACTAGTCACATTATTGACCAAGGTGTTGGTGAAAAACTTCCATTATCGATATTGTCGGAAAGGAAAGAATGATTGACTCAGTGATAAGTAATTTTTTTTTTCTCATTATACAATCAAATGTACAATACTCTCATTAAAAGATATCGAAAACAATCTTTTTATTATGAGTGTGGAATATAATAGAGATTATTTTGCGTGCATTTTATCATTCATACACTTTGCATTTATAGGGGATTTATAAGTATCTCGTTCCATGGTACATATGAAAGCTACTGATCAGATTCCTATGTTAAAAAAACATTAAATTAAGAAATCTTCTGCATGACATTTTCAGAATAATGAAAATTGATAGTTCAAAATCAACGGAGATCCAATACAATGAATCCATAAGGGTTATGCTTTTCAAAATTTATTCCAAATTGAAAATCTTCAATGTCATCACTTCGCTGTCTTTTACATTGATATATACCAATATCTTCACCAAATAAAAGTTCCATGCTGCAACTTGGTCCAATGCTGCAACTTGGTCCATACAGAATATGAGCATTATGCATGAACTTATTGATATCCAATTCAATCTTCTTCATTACAAATTTGTTCCTTAATTAGGAGCATTAAGGAGTATGTAATACAAATCTAACTGTCATACAATTCCAATCTTATCTGGTCTATACCAATTAGAGGCTTATCAGTCAATACATTTAGAGTCACCCTATGGTCCATATCAAACCTAGTATCTTATTTCCATATAAATTAAGCTCTGGGATAACAAAATTCAGACAATTGCTATTGGAGTTAACAACACCAATCCAAATCCAAGATCAATTATAAGTCCAAACCCAAAGTCCATAACTTAACTCTTAGATATTTTGTCTAGATTTTTATAAGGATAGGTTCTAAAATATTTTCTAGAATGTTTTATGAGAATATGTATGGGAAGATTCTTACGATTATTCTTGAAGAACTCTAGAGAGTTTCTCCTATCCGTTGGATTGTTATAATCCTCATCGTTCATTAGAAGAAGTGAGCAGTGTAAATAGGGGTTATGTCATTGTTGTAAGATTAATCCAAGACAAGTAAGAGTCTTCAAGGTGTAAGAGTGAGTTGTGTTCACAAAGTACTATAGTGTTTCCATTGAGTCAAGAAATTTAGAGGTGTGAGTGTTGTATCATTTTCATAATATCAATAAAGTGTCTTATTTTGGTCACTCTTTCATCCTCATAAACTCTATAACTGGTATCAGAGCCAAGGTTGATAGCTTGATGTAAGATTTTCTGTCCGATTAGTTTGAGATCAAGGAGTCATGACGGATTTTTCAAGCACAACCGGAGACGTGGAGAAGCTCAATGGCAACAATTACGGTTATTGAAGTACATGCATAGAATCCTATTTACAAGGATAAGATCTTGGAAGGTTGTGAGTGGTAATGAGATTACATCACCCTTTACAGAGAATTCCGATGCATATAGGAAGTGGAAGATCAAAGCTGGAAAGGCTATGCATGTGCTCAAGACAACCATTGAGAAGGAGTTGATTGAGCACATACGTGAAGCAGATACTCCAAAAAAGGTATGGGACACGTTCAAGTCACTCTTCTCATAGAAGCATGATGTCCAACTCCAACTCTTGGAGAATGAGTTGATGTCTACAAAATAAGGAGGTATGTCTATAAACCAATACTTTACAAAAGTAAGAAATTTATGTCGGGATATATCTCAATTAGACCCAGAGTGCAAGATTAGTGAGTCTAGGATTAGAAGGATCATTATCCATGGACTGAGGCCAGAATACAATGCCTTCGTAACGGCGGTGCATGGCTGGCCTACTCCACCATCCATCTCGGATCTGGAGAGTTTATTGGCTAATCAAGAGACGCTAACTAAACAAATGTCGGGTGTTTCCATAAAGAGTGAAGAGGAAGCATTCTTTAGTGAGAAACAGAGAAGTAACGTAAGGAGGCATCAACAGAAGAGTACACATTCAGGGGGAGCAAAGCAAACTCGAGATAAAGAAGAGCAGTCACAAAAAGACACGCACAGGAAAAACTTTGCATGTTATAACTGTGGTAAAAAAGATCACATAGCACGAGACTGCTGGTTTAAGAAGAAAGACATAGAAGGAAACATGGTGACTCGCACCCACCATGATACCGCGAGTGAGAAAGAATGGGATGTCTATGCATCCAACGCAACCACAAAGGAGGTTGCCCTTTTAGCACATTTAAGCCCAGAAGTGATAAACTTTATAAGAATCAGATCGTTGATTCGGGCTCCTCTAATCGTATGAGTAGGAATAAGAAGACGTCGTAAAAAATTACTAAGCTTAAGGGAAAAGAAAAGGAGGTGCGGTTGCAGAATATCTATCATGAGACAGGTAAGAAGAGAAATCTTGTCTCCGTATCCCAACTCACATCATGTGGGAATTATGTGGTGTTTGGACCACAAGGTGTAAAGGTATACCAAAAATTAAAAGTATTGCGAACACCAGTAATGGAGGGACATAGATTGGAGTCAATCTACGTAACGCTCACTAAACCAACAAGTCATGAATTTATGGAGTATGAAACCTGAGCATGTGAGCTCCTGCAACAAGTCAGGAAGGAAGGTGCAAGAGAAATCAAATGAGCACAATGGCAAAGCTTTGGATGACGCTAACTCGCCAAAACCACGAGAGTGTCCCAAAGATCCTCGGAGAACAAGAGTGTACGAAAAGACACCAAGAAAGAGGCAGCCACCAGAAAAGACTCGACCGACACAAATACAAATTGAAGAATCTACGTTGCACCTGCGAAGATCCTCTAGAATTAAGAAAGTAAAGCCAAAGTTCGCGAATGTTGCTGTCATGATAGAACAAGACACAAAGGAGACTTCAAAAGATAAAATACAAGTGGCATTACGAGAAAACATGCATATGAAGCCATGTCGTACGAAGAATCGAAAAACACATCGCTTCAATAAAGGTATTGAGTAAAAGAAGTTCAAGAAATATGGTCAGCCACTTGGATAGAAGCGAGAAGGGTTGGTGTTGAGGGGGAGTGTTAGAGTTAACAACACCAACCCAAACCCAAGATCAATTATAAGCCCAAGGTCCATAACTTAACCCTTAGATATTTTGTCTAGATTTTTATAAGGGTAGGTTCTAAAATATTTTCTAGAATGTTATATGAGAATATCTATGGAAAGATTCCTAGGATTATTCTTGAAGAACCCTAGAGAGTTTCTCCTATCCATTGAATCGTTGTAATCCTCACCGTCCATTAGAAGAGGTGAGTGGTATAAATAAAGGTTATGTAATTGTTGTAAAATTAACCTAAGACAAGTAAGAGTCTTCAAGATGTAAGAATGAGTTGTGTTCACAAAGTGTTATAATGTTTCCATTGATTCAAGAAGTTTAGAGATGTGAGTGTTATATCATTTTCACAATATCAATAAAATGTCTTATTTTGATCACTTTCTCATCCTCATAAACTCTACAATTACATGGTTCACTTAATTACTCAAACCTCTCTGTATTATTCTTGGACTGCATTTAGATTCTCACCCCTATTACTACTACCTGGAAATGCATACAGTAATCAAAACAATAATCTCTTAACATATTGGACAACAGCTGCTAAGTTCTGGGCTTTACCAATCTCTCTAAAGAGAAATGTTCCAGATTTCTATTCAACATTGTAACGTACCAATTAACCGGGACACTACACATGTACGGATAGAAACATCGAGAAAATTATAAAGGTAAACTTCCTTTATGCTATGCAATCTGATACTTGTATGTAATCAATATCATAACATTCAGATCAATCGGGACGTTGCACTTATATGGATAGAAACACCGAGAAAATTATGATTATATTTCCTTTATGCTATGTTGTCTGATACTTGTACCTAATTAATATCATGATTTTTGACATTGTAACGTCCAAATCAACCAAGAAGTTACACATGTACAGTTAGAAACACTGAGAAAATTATTATATTTTCTTTTATGCTGTGTAATCTAATACTGGTATGTAATCAATATCATGATTTTTGACACTGTAGCGCCCTGGTTAACCAAGACGCTACATTTTTATGGATAGAAACACCGAGAAAATTATAATTACACTTCGTTTATGCTATGCAATCTGATACTTATGTATAATCAATATCATAATTTTTGACACTGTAATGTCCAGATCAACCACGATGTTAGACTTGTACGGATAGAAACATCGAGAGAATTATAATTATACTTCATTTATGCTATGCAATCTGATATTTGTATGTAATCAATTTCATGATTTTTGATGCTGTGACGTCCATATCAACCGGGACACTATACATTTACTGATAGAACCAAGCAAATTATTGCATTTCCTTGCTATGTAATCTGATATATGTATGTAATCAACATAATGATCTCTGACACTGTAACGTCTGGATCGATCTAGACGCTACACGTGTACGGTTAAAAAACTCTGAGAAATTCATTAGTTTTCCTTTATGCAATGCAATCTGATACTTATATGTAATCAATATCATGAAATCTGACATTCAAAATATGCCTATGAATTAATCACATGAACTAGGAAGTGGAACTGAAGCGCATCTCTTTGATATATAAATTAAGCTTAGTGATCTAGCAAATAATGCAAATTTTCACAAGTGCATGGTTCACTAATTATTCACTCATCTCTCTGCAATTCATAAACAAAACTGATGCACATTTTTTTCAAAGGGAATTGATAAGAAGTGAAGAGTGGTGATCGAAGAGCTGAACTTCATCAAATCCATTGAGGCAAAAGTGCAGAGCTGAATAATTTATTCATCAACTATGATTGCAGAGATTTTGAATAATTTATTCAGCATCACAACAAGTACATATATAGTCATATACAAGATACTACGTATATCCGAATCTCCATATATGGAGGATTCACTATCCAAAAATAAATAGATATGGATCCGTCAATAAGGCTGTACAAGATAATA
>JAOVYX010017694.1:0-21676 GCA_035668315.1 Drosera spatulata | reverse complement strand
GGTTGAGGGGGGGGTGAGAGATGAGATGAGTTTGAGCGAGCAAGGGAACTTGAAGGAGGAGGAAACTGTGCTAGCAATGTCGTTTGGTGGAGGTGTTGAAGGATGGCCCTCCCTTTTGGGGCTTTTGCATGGTTTAAGTTGGAGGGAGATTCTGTTGTATGCATGTAGGGGGAAGGTAGACTTCTCCCTTTTGCTTGTAGGAGGGGGGCGTACACTACTATTTCATCTGAAAAATGTCGACACTCTCTTGTATGTTCTCTGATTGGAGACTCTTTTCCTGAGTGGTTAGCCTGATGTGTCGACCGGTATCAATGGCATCCGTTAATGGTACCCGTTTGAACGCTCTTTCATCAAGAACTCTCTTTTTTTTAATGGTTAGTATGACATGTTTGAGATGTTTGAAAGTTTATGATCGAGAGAGAAGGGTTAACATTATCAATAAATAATTTTTTTATTATTCGTAATAATGATAAAATTATTCACGTGAGATGTAATCATCCTTAGGAAAGAGGATTGGAATTTAGCCTGTGGAGGTAATGGCCCACCTAGCATTTTTATTGAGAGTTGATAATGCTCTAGGGATGAGTGCCTACATCTATTTGGTTTAGGTCACGTATTTTTGGGTAAGATGAAAGGCCCTTTCATTTTGTTTCTTTTGTGTTGTTTGTAGTACTACTACGTCTAGTCTTTTAGCTGGGTTACATTCATGCTCCCATTTCTTTTTTGTTTGAGTTTGTTGAGAAAGAAATGGAAGAAATTGGTAAACTTTTTTCTACAAATAGGAAAACATCATTAAAAGCCCCAAAGAATGAAAGACGTGAAATGGAGATTGTGGAACGGTGATATATCTATGACTCACACCTCATAAGATTGATTGTAATGAGCTATAATGGTGGCCATACGCGAAAATGGTTATATGTCGGGAAGGTTAGAGATGTTAGAGCCGAAAGCTTCAATCTTAATCAAAAGTCTAAAATCTCGGAGCGATATACTGCAAGTCATGGTAAGCCTTTTGTTTTAGAGTAAGTCAACTGGACGAAAGCTCAAGTACATTCCCATGAAGAAGAATTCAAGACAAATACATGCAAAGGACGGTATTTAGTTGCTACTAGATGCTCAAGTACAACAAAGAAAAAGGAAGTTCAAAGCAGGAGAACAATGGATGCTACATGTAGAAGGTCGGGGGCGCCTGGCAGGCATTGCAGCTATGATGCTGCAACGCTTGACTAGGGTGTCATGGTTGCTGGGAGATGACACCCTAGCTCGGATTCCGTCGTAAAAGTATTTTACTAAATATAAATCAAACCGTAAACCCTAAATATAAATCCTAATCCTTAACCTAACCGTATGTCCGAGCTTTAAAACGTTACATTCATCATCCAAATATCAATATCGAATAAACGAGATATAAATTATCTATATCATTGTTTATAAGATAACAAATGATCGAATCATTAATTATGCTACCATTGATATCTTATACATCTTTGATACATTTACAATTTACGTATGATAAGTTAATTCATAATATATAGCATGAAATTTTATTAATGAAATTTAAATTTTATTACATATTTCGACGTATTTATCCCGAACAACGCAGATACGCTCTCTTCACAACACTTAGGAAAAATTTGGGGAAAAAAGTTTGCATAAAGCTTGATTTTGCGACGGAATCCGTCGCAAAAACTTAATTCACTGTTAATTTTTTTTCATAATTTTTTTTTCTGCATTTTTACGACGGAATCCGTCTTAATTTTGTTTTAGTTTTCCGACGGATATTAACTTTCCATCGTAATGTTGTTTTTTTTAATTTTTTTTTCTTATATTTTTTTACGACGAATACGTCGCAGTACATAATATTTTACTACGACGGAATTCATCCGTCGTAATTTTTTATGATCGTAAAATCATTTTTTTTTAGTGCTCACCAGTCATAGCAAGACCACACACCTATCTTCTATGATGGTGCCAATTCATGAATAGCAAAACTTTTTATAGGGGCAACATTCATTGATGGGTAGAGTAGATGGGTACCAAAACCAATAGGTGTTAGAGCAAAATTTTCATCACTCATTGAGTCTATGATTCATGATGAGAAGAGTGTGGTGGGTGGAATGTGGAGAGGTTGCCTTGTCTAGTTTTGTGTGCCCTTTACAGCCCATCACATTCAATCAAAGGTCCACTGCTTGACATCAAAATCAAGTTTATGTGTGCGTCACCCTTTTATAGAAAAAGGATAACGTGATATATCCACGACCCTAACGGATTATTCGAGCAGTTAATCGACAGATTCACAACCTGTATAAAAGATCAATGACTTATACTCGTGAATATTCCGTATTCGTCGAGGAGATTGAGTCGATGCGCTAGGCATAAAACCAGCAGCTTAAAGCAAGCTGGGTTTCTTTTCATTCCTGCTTTTAACCTTTCCATTCTCTTCATTCGGTTTTCCATCATTGTAACATGGAAATGGGAACAGTGAAAGCTTTTATACCGACAAAATGGTTCACGAAAGCATGTAGCACTAACCAGAAGTCATTTTCATGCTTTCTTCCTGTGAATAATGCCACAATTTTATATGGTTTGTTTTTGTTAGAACGAGTGTAATGGGATTGATTATTTTTTCATATCTATATTTTTTTCATGCTAAATTTAGCATGTCAAATTGTCAAATGTAAAATTTAATAATAAAAATCAAACCCATTGGAGTGAATATTTGATGTGTTATTGTTATATCATGCATTTAACAACCTAAATGCCTTGTCCATTGGATTTGCTCTTATTTGGTCACAGCTCCATATTGGCCGATGCCCGGCTTGCTAGCAGGAGGCTTTGCTTTGAGTGTAACAGCCAGGAAGATGAACAAGGATGAAAGTAGCAAATGGAAATCCCATAACAACGGCATATCGAAATTTCCCGTAGCTTGAATTACTGCAACTTTCCGAATGCTGCTTGATCATTCAACTATCATCTTGCTGATTAAAATCGTCCAAACCTCAATGGTGCAATGGTGCAATGGTGCAATGACTTCCTCAACGAATGTCTGTCTGTTGGTAACTTGGTATGATCAGTTTAGTTGTATGAAGAATAGGGATAATATTATATCGAGTGGTTCTAAAGTTACAGGATGCGAATTTGTAGTTGGAAGTTCAGCTTTGTGGCCAGAATGAAGGATCCACAAAGTACGAAGGAGAATGTGATGTGGGTCAGGGTGGAGGAAGCGAAGGGTCATCCTCGTGGAATCCGACGAGAACGACTCTCGTCTCCTTCATTCATTCAATCATATAAACCATCCCTTCTCATTTTTCTGGCTAAGCTTGGGGGCTTCTGCCTTTTGAGCTAAGATAGCGTAGTATGAACTAACCATAGAATGTTTTCGACAAGGTACTGTTTTCTAAAAATCCTCATAGAAGCACATGAGCGCTCCTTTCGGCCAAGTTGTTGGAGACCAATACAAATCACAGTTTCATACAAAAAATTCATCAGAACTATGGAAAACTACACCACTCCCTGTGCATGAGATGTGAAATCTTAAGGTCTAATATTCCATAGAAGAAATCAAAGTCAAGAGATTCCACTGCGACTAAGGAATAATACAATTGTTATCGGCACAAATTTCTGAATCTAGTAGAACCCAGGAGAGTAACACGAACGCAGGATATTTCAAAGCAAGGTGAAACCTTATACAATGCTGAAACAAATGTTAAACCGTGGCTGTTATATCTTCGCTGTTGAATGCTAACCTCGAAAAGCAGCTTCAGACTACCTTCGGCATAGTAACGGATCATGTATAGCACATATCGAGCCCCTCGTGGAATCCAACAGCAATGCTTTAGGCAACACAGATTAACACACACAAAAGCATGAATACCCTTGTCTTCGGTCATCGCCAGTACTCAAAACCTGAAGCACTCACGGCCATGAACGTACCAGAAGCAATCAATATTGAGAGTTAGCAGGAGTATACCGACTACTGCAGCATACTACACAATGTTTCAGCATGCAAGTGCCGAAAGAACTCGATTCTTAAAACAATGCTAAATGATTCTAGCTCCACGAGATAGCCCGTCTATGGTTAAGGGACGAAGACCCCGACCGTTATCTGGTTCCCTCCTCTTCATCGATGTAGGGGGCATTGACATCTGATGGGAGGACTTTACCCTTTCATCAACCGACATATTTCTCCCAGGAACTAAAAATTCTACAATACTTGCGCCATGGTTAACATTCTGCAGTGAAGTTAGCCCAGTACTTAGGATGAAACTCGGTCTCATATTTGTCATCCCACTCGGGCCTACTCGTTGAGCACTGTCCATGAGGTGGATGCTACCCGGATAGGCTGCAAGCATAGTTCCAGGCATTTGAGGGACTCCAGGAGCAGCTCTGTTCTGGCCTGAGAGTTGTGGTAAAATGATAGGAGAATACATTGCTGTCGGCATACTACCAGGTGCTGTTGGCGTGGCAAATGAGAAATTGGATGGAAAGGGAACCGCTGTTTGTATGTGCTGAGTGGAGGAAAAAGCACCAGGAGCTGCTGCCACCAGAAAGGGTTGCGCCTGCTGGCCAGGGGCGAAGCCAGGCATTGCACTCAGATCAACCCAATACGTAGGCCTTGGACCATTGGCAAAGTTAGATTGTCTTGAAGTTGCAATGGAAGCAGGCCTGGTATCAACTGGTGCCTGCTTCAAAGATGATAGGCCGCACTGACCCGTATGATAAACATCAGAATATGCATCATTCAAGTCGAATCCCTGAAGTTCACGCTTGGGGCGACGTTCATAAGTCTCATTTTTGGAGTTGAGGTCCAAGATGAACTTGGATGACTGCTTTGAACCAACCATGACAGAGGACTCTTGAGTATGACTACCTGAAGTTGTAGGAAGACAGGTTGGTTCCGTAGCTAAATTATCTACTCCAATGGCGATGTTGAGGTCAATCTCTCTGCAACTGAGGGATTGCCCGAGATTCTGGATAGTCTGTCTGATTTCAGCAGGCCTGAATGCACTGGTTGTGGCGTGACTTTTCCATCCTAGCACACCATCAAACTGTAATGGTGTCCTGGGCAATCCAATAGGAACACCGATTTTAGCCACCACTGCTATTGGTCCGTATACAGAAACGGATCCGGAGTTTGATTGCTGAGACAGTACTGGATCATCATCGGCGACAAGATCCTCGTTCAAGTCAAATTGAAAGACATGAGGACTCTGACCGCGAGTAGCTACATCATCTGCATTTTGCCTTGGAAGGCTATCATCCGTCAACACTGCTCCAGTCTCTGGTGATTGCTCAGTTTTGGAGTCATCAGAAGCATTCTGTTTCATTGATGATTCAAGCTTCCCCTTAGTTTCTATACAGATATCACGTACATCAATTGAGTCAACTGAACTGAACCCAACTGTCTCGATGCTTGTCTCATCCACTTGAAACCTGATCTTCTTGCAATGCTTGCCTTCCACTTGAATCAGTTCATCACCTTTGTTCTGAGATGGCTCGGAAAGAACGAGATGAGATGAATTAGAAGAGGAAGACTCTTCATTGATCTTGGAGCTTCCTACTTCAGTATTATCCGTCCGACTTGCTTCAGCTCCTGGATGCCCCGGCTCTTTCCTTTTCCTGCTAGGTGGATGTCCGATCTCTGAGCAGATTTCACTCTTGCTTGACGACTCTGTCCCAGGATCAATCACTTCCAACAATAGTACATTACCAGTTTCAGCTTGTCTTGAACTCTTGCCGATGCTGTCTGTATTCTTATTAGCAGGATCCCCTTCCTCACAGACTGCTCCAGCAGCGCTATCTGCATTATCTTGTTGCGAAGTACAATCGCTCTTAGCAACATGATCATCCATCCTAGTATGTTTTATCTCCATGACCACGAATCCTCAAACGTTTACTATCAAGTGGATTGCAGTCAGTACAAATGCAGACTCCCAACAAGCAAGATGATGAAGACGACCGGAGACAGGATCTGTTGGGCACAAAGAAATCATCATTTTCCGCTTCAAATGCTTTAACATATCGCGAAATTTACCAATATGGGAGCGGTATCATAAACGAGAACACACCACCATGAACCCAAACAGATCAACTCATAGCAACAATACCTTCCAAGATATATATTTCACCAACTATTGCAAGTGCAACCACTCATCAAAATACAAGAACAAAGAACAGGAATCAAATTTCCTCGCATTCAATGGAAAAAATTCCCCTTCTGTTCCTAGAAGGAGAACAGATCATTGAATCCAAGAACAGGCTGATTTTTCCAGAAAAAGGAAGCAAGTGAAAATGAAGGCAACAACAAGCGAAATCCACAAAATCTGATCAACGGTAGCAAACTTATCACAACACCATCGCCTCACCTCCTCGACAAAGAGCTCAATTGCCAAATCTGATGTCCCAAACCGGAAACTACATAACACACATACAAACTGTACTTTATCTACGATTCAAAAGTCTAAGCACAACAACGACACCGAACCCAGTTTTCCAGTCTTAAAAAGAGTACGGGAGGACGAGATGAAGACAGTCTTGAGATGTGACTCGTTACGGATCATTCATTCGGGAAATCACCAACTTACATATCCTTAACAGGCAATCAAAACAGTAAACCAAACCAAAATCGAGAGAGAGAGAGAGAGAGAGAGAGAGAGAGAGAGAGAGAGAGAGAGAGAGGAAAACCTGATTTGTGTTAGACAGAAAACGCCTTGGCTCCGAGAACTTAACTTCACTGCAGCAGATGTTGGGAGAGAGAGAGCAGATGAAACCTCAAAATGGGGTTTCTGCCAAGCTAGCGAAACAGCTAACATGAAAAGGGTAAAAGATGGAGAAGAAGTCAGAACCCAAAAAACAACAACAAGAAGAAGAACATGAAAAGGGTAGAAAAGAAAAGAGATCACAAAAGCGACCCACTAACAAATAAAGGGTCTGAATGAAATTATACTACTCCTGGAGAGCAAAGAATCTGATTTTCACACAACCCATTCTTTTTCTCCTCTCCCTCACGAATCCCAGGCAAGCAAATAGGAATGACTCCTCTTTCCCTTCAACCCCAAATGAATAATAAATCAACAAGGTATACTCACCCACAATCACCACCACCACGACCATAGAAATATCAAGGAGGAAGGATATTTCTTGACGGTGCCATTTCCATTATGTTTTATCGGTGTTGTTTCACACAGACTTTTAGATGGGAATATATAGAAAAGAGGAGGAAGGTGCATAGGTGCGGCATGATAATAGGAGAAGGAAGAGAGAGGGAGAGAAGAGAGGACTGACAGCGCCATCCATCATCTGACGGATTCCTCACTCCTCACCACCAAAACAAGAGAAAACAGTAGGCATTATAGTAGGAGTAGGAGTAGGAGTAGGAGTAGGCATGGGGGTAGTATTTTACTCCAGTAAGGATTAGGAGTATAGGTATGGGATTAGAGTGGGACCCACCTGGTTCAAACTATTAGTATTATTATCCTTATCCTAAATTATTATAACATTTTTATTTAGACACATTAAATTTAACACATATGTAATCATGATTAAAAATAATTTTTATGAATTTATTATGAAAATATAAATTATATATTTTAATCTAATATGTATTATGATACAACGATATATGATTCGATAAAAAACAAAATCAAAAAAATCTCAAAATACATATTGTATTTTTGACGACAAAAGTAAGCATAGAAGATAAAAATGCTACACCTAAATTGACATGGTGGGAGTATTATTCGAACCATAACCAGGCGGACCCCACAGCATTTGAGGAAGGGGTAAGCGTGGGGCCCACATTGGTGGAGGGCTCCGTTGTCGCCGGTCAGTTGTTGCCATCGTGGGCCACACAGAAGGGAAGTGTGTGGTGTGTGGGGTCCTTTCGGAAAATGGTCCATTTGGGGTGATGCGACGGTGGCCCAACACTTTTTGGGTTTGCTGGGCGATGGGTACGATTTCGGATGGTGACGTCTCCGTTTACTTGCTGTTTCGGTTCCCTTTCTTCCAATCCTTCACCGTAACGTCACCTCCTAGTTCCTTCTTCGTGATCAAGTGCTTTGCACGCGCCCCTTCTCGGGATGTGAAGACACTTCGATGTTTTGCATTATTTTTGTTCTTTCTCTTTCCGAACAAAATCTTCTCCCCGTCTTGAATTATTTACTCCATCTTATAATGTTCGTTTTGTTTTAAAAAATTACAATCGATTAATTTAATATAATAATTTATATGGATATTATTTTTATTATAAAGATCAATTTATCTTTTGATTTGTGTGAGTGAAAAAAATAAGAAAAAAAAGTGCTATTCCTTAGAATCTGACCCAAGATATTTTTATAGACGATAATGAAATGAATTGAAGTAATATTAAAATAAAAAATATGGATGTTTTAATATTTTTATAAAAAAAATATTTTAAATATGATAATCTTTCCAAATAGTGGAAAAAGTACGTCAATATGTTCTTTTGAGCTCTCCTAATTTATTTGTAGTATTTTTTTAAATAAATTTTCAATCTAAAAAAATCAAATCAATCATATTTTATTATAATATATTTACTATTTTTTCTCTTAACTTTTACAGAAAACCCTATTATTATTCAAAAAGTATTTTTTCATCAAATTCTATTAAAATTCAGCACACACATAAAATTACGTATCGGATCAAACGGTTATATATAAATTTGAACGAAGAGAATAAAATATTTTTATTTATATTTTTCTAAAATAAAGGAAACGTATCTATATTTGGAAATTTTTTTCATATAAAACCAATAAAACAGCCTTATTTATATCATATCAAATAATCCCATCATCATTTTTTCTTCTTTTTTCTTTCTCATTCCTTTATCTCACATTCGAAAGAGCAAAAAGTCATTTCCTACTAAATTTATCATACACATAAATTTTTATATTGGTTCAAAATGGTTCGATTAAATTGAAATAGAGGGAATACAAGCCAAAAATCTTGCATGTGGATTCATGAAAAAGTTGAATTTGTACCAAAATAACACCCTTGCCCCTTTATATATGCGACGAAGAAAAAAGAAAAAAATAATAATAGTGAGACGTGATAATATGAAATGAAATGAAAAAGATGGATATTTCGATAATCTAACCTTATAAGTTATCAAAAAAATGATAAGGTTTTATTTTTAATGAGATAAATCAAAAAAATTTATTATTGTTATTATTATTATTTTGGACGGAAGGAGTACCAATTACGATTAACTCATTCATTAATGCAATAATCATTTCCCTTAAACGTGTGAAACATCAAGGATAGTAAGTTATTGAAGTCACAGATCTCCTTCTTTACAAATGAGGGCTTGTTTGATAGACAAAGACTATATTATCGTTGAAGATATATGAGAGAAAGTATAAGAAAAAAGGAATAGGAATAGAAATAGTAATGTGATGTGATGTGTTTGAAGTGAAATAAAATAAAAACTAATGGTGGTTTGGTAATTTTGATTAAAAAAAAGTTTTCAAATAAATAATATTATAATTTTATGAGACATTCTAAATGAAAAATGCATTTTTTATAGGATTGAGGTATTAACATATTCATAAATTTATGTATCGAATAAAATTACTTTTTATTCCCCCTGTCCCATTCCAATTATAACTTTTTATATGCCACAAAAATATTACAGTCTTTCCTCATTTGATAATTTTTTTCGTATCAAATTATCAAGATATTCCTATTTTATATTATATCAATACATCTCATTATATATAATTTCTCTTTATTTTTTTTTTAATTTTTATCTCTTACACATTCATGAGGACAACTTAATCATTCTTTATAAATCAAATACACACATAAATTATCATGATACATCAACCCGTTTCAACAGACATGGGACAGTAGGAATATTTATGAGCTTAGGGAGCACAATAATTAATACTACTTGCGTCCTATTCAAATTATAATATTACATATCATTATATCATTTAACATATATTTTGATAAGTTTCGTTTTTCGTTAAACGATGTAAAAAAAATTATTAACATTGGTTCACTATTATAATACATAACTTAAATTATAATTAATACTTTATAATATTTATATATAAAATAATATTTTTTTTATTTCATAAACGATTCATAATATAAATTAATTTATTATTGATATAGGAAAACGTCATAATTTGTTTGAAACGGATGACTAACTAAGGTGGGAATTAAAATCAAAGATATACTCCTGCTCAAGGTTGCGGTGAGCTCACGCGCTGTGAAACAGAGTCGTCAAGCATTGGAGGGAGTTGGTGGTCCGTTGATCCTTGAATGGCGGGATAGGGTGCAGGTAGGCCCCACATACAGCAAAGAGCTGGGCTTCCATGCTCCCAAGTGTGGGCCGGTGGCCCAACCAAGCATATCAACACATCACCTCAGCTCCCTTTATTGTTTTTTTTGATAGCATCCTCCCAACAATCACAAATAAAACCTTTGATATCGTATTAATCCCGTCGAATATAAAATCCGAAGAGGATAATTTTATAATTTAGGATAATGTATATAATTTTATTCTTATTTTATAAGATGATGTATGTAATTTTATTTTTATTTCATATAAAGATTTTGTTCATTTACTTCCTTCGATGTCGAATCTTTATACTCACAAACATATAATAAAAAATAACTTATTATTGAGTTAAACCCCTTTGACAATCATTATTAGTGTGAAAAAAATACAATATGTCAACGATGACGATCATAAGATTTATTGTATCTGTCAAACTTATGCTTGTCTAGCAGTGTCTAATGAATTAAGACTGTCAGTCGCTCGTACACTGATATAAACGATATCGTATCTTGTGATACGAAGAGTGCTCATAAGATTTCTCATTTCATCCAGCAAAAGCAATTAAGGTGATGAACACTACTGCTCCTAATTCTGTGGCTCGTGATGAGTAGAACCTAACATCCATCATCTTCCTATAATTCAAATAGTTTAATTAGCTTTAGTTTAAAGGTCAAAATAATCTATAAAGTTAACCCTCTTCTAAACAATAAGCTATATATGGTGAGGCTTATCCTTCCCCTAAGTCTAAAACACCCTAATTGTCCCCCACACAATACTGAAACAGAGCATAGAAAAGAACATTTCACCTCCATTATTCGACATATGCATTGAGAGAATTGGAAATCCAATGGTTATGATGCTTTTGCCAAAATATAGTCCTAGTTCTTAACTTAATCACTTCAACGGGGTTTGTTTTTCCATGACAAATTTGCTTTTTGTCAAATTGATTGTCAAATTTGACCACAAAAATAACAAATGCAAATTATAGATAACCATCAAATTATAGCAAACCCAAGAATTAAAAAAATACAAATTCAACATCAAGATATATGACACAATCTTAACCACACTTTAGATGACAATGTTAAAATATAACACATTTAGCATTGGAGTGATTATAGTACATTATAACAAATTTACAGTATTCATAGACAAAATTTAGATATATATATATATACACACAAAAATGCAAAGTTACATTGGACTTATTTTAAGTTACTATAATTTGCAATCTAGTTGCCAAATTATAGCCACAAAGTCCTTGGCATGAAAGCATAGGTAGGGCTTGACATATCGATACGTGTCTCTCGAGAGGGTCACGTTTTGAGATTAATGATCAGATCAACCGTGACTATTCAACGAGAAATCTATCAATTTCAAATGTCTTAACTTAAAATCTATCAATGACAACCCTTGAATATGCAAGGGACAAAACGAACTCAAATTTTATCATTAGCAGGAAAAATTAATTGAAGTCGGGGGATCAAATTTCGGGTCAATGTCTATATGGTAGTAGCCTACGAACCTCGAATATTTATTTTTCAATCATAGGGGACGAATAGAGGGTGGACCGAATTTAAACCAAATATCAACATCATAAGATAATAATCAACACCAAACATACTCAACAATCAGACTCTTGACCCCCACACATGGTTGTTTTGCGTGCAATCCCATGCTTATGGTACCACATTGTATACTTAATTGATACAAGTTAGCATAAAATACTTCTTCCGTTATCAACTGTTTCTTATTAATTCTATATACAATGCGTATTTTAGAATCGACCTTTGGATTTTACAAGTATCAACTTCTTTCCGACATATCATACATTATGTTCCGAAAAAGTTGTCTGAACATTCTACGATACATATCAATGTTTACCTCAATATATGTAATCGTTGTACTTTTTCGTTTTATATTATTTATAATATTTTTTTAATCTTTCAAAAAATATGCAATTTTTTTTACTAGTAAAATTTTAATATTAAAAAATATCAAATCGTTATGATGCATTTCATTACTTTCTCTTTCAGCTATTTCAATAAATCCCATTATTATTAAAAAAATATTTTTTTCTTCACTAAATTTAACAAAAAAGTTAATACACACCTAAAATATCGTGAAGAATCAAACCATTATGCTCATCCATCTCATATTAATCGTAATGTTTTTCTATTTGATCAGTCTCAAAAAAATTACAATCATTTCTCTTTTGGTACCTTTTAACATAAAAAAATTCCAAATCAATCTCATCTGTTACAATACACCTATTTTCTTCTCTCACAAGTGCTACATTAAATCCCACTATCATAAAAAAAATATTCTTTCTTCATTAAAATTCATATAAATTCAACACTCGCATAAATTTTCGTCTCAAGTCAAAACGTATCATTAGATATGAGACTAAGGGAGTATTTAATTTGGAAAAAAGGGAGTACGCGACATAGGACATAGGAGTAATGTGCACTTAGGTGTAGTTAGTAGCAAATAACTAGTCATACTATGGTTTAGTGATATTCGACTTAACGTTTTTTTTTGAAGGTATTGGGTTCGAATCCCACTAGTCGCAAAATTCAGGTTGACCACGTCCGTTGATTTCGATCAAATCTTTATCCGATGCTGATGGGAGAGTACACTAACATCTGTCACAAAAAAAAAAAAAAAAAAAAAAACTAGTCATACCACTCATTGATTATTAGTTGTTCCTACATGGAGTAAGAGTTCATGAGCCTATGCTTAAAGGAGCATTGGTACAATATGGTCCTCACTCTCTCGTCATAGAAAAAGGAAGCCCAATATTTGAGCTGCTATAGAATTGATTAGATGTATGTGTACTCATCATATAGCATAGGAGACAATTCAACATATGTTTTAGTACAGTTTGTTCCAGCATTTAATTGCTTGCTTATATTGGATTTTGGTTCCGACTTTTGGGTTCAGGGTGTATGTTTGGAATCTCGAGATCACGTTCAGGTTTCTGTAATGGAAGATGAACGCCACATGGACACTTCGATATGATATTTTTGAATCGTTATTCCGTCACCAATTCACAATATTCAACAAGAGTGTTGGTTGAAAAATGATTATGGAAGTTTAGTGCTGGTAGCATTGGTCAAGAACGTAATACTTGGTAATTAGACGGAAGAGAACAAAGGAAAAACTTTTAAGGAATGAGGAGAAATCCATATCAACCGAATACCGAAACCTAATATGGAGTACATATTCCATTTATTATAACGATGCACTTACGACACTATATTGCTACCTTATACGTCGCAGATAGACCGTTACGTCCCAGTAACTTGGAACTACCTAGTACAACATCAATGTGATTCCTAGATACCAACATTCTCCCATAATCAAACAAGATTGAAGCCTTTTGCATCATTTTGCATCATTCCTACATTCTTGAGGATGGAAGAGCACGAATCTTCGATACCTCAACCCTCCGAATGTCACCAAGGAGCACATCTATATCTTCCTGCAGCATGTTCAGCTCCTCGATATTGTCCGGGAACGTGATCTCCTCACCAGTCATGAACTTGCGCAGGAGGAGCATCGTCCTCGTCCTTTGATTCTTCATCCTCAGCCTCTTCAGCTCCCCTTCCAACATCGCGATACTTTCCTTGAGAAAAGTAACCTGATCCAAGGAATGCTGTTTCGCTTCGTGCTGGGAGTATCCATGAAACGATCAATCACCCAGTTCGCATCCTTGAGATTAGGCCATACCACGAGCTCGGGTTCAAAATCGCTGAAAATGACACAGCATACCTCAATCCCGCATAGCACCTGCAGCTCACCAAGCTTCTTCAGTAACCCAGCCTTCCTCTTCTTGTAGGTCGCCTTCCTAGCAACCCTGTTCGTTATGAAAGCAAGCTTCACTGCACTTCTGCGACCCATGAACAACTAAGAAGGAAAACAAAAGGGAAACTGTCAGAAAACAGACGGCAAGATGAGAACTGACGCATTGAAGCGACAACATTATATAGAGATGATAAATAGCGTAATGCCTTTCCCGCATTTCTGAGGAAAAGCAATATATTGATTGTGGTAAAACAAGGAAATAATCGATATCACTCAAAACCATGCGAGGGAAAAAGTTTCCGAATTGCGGTCTCGTATTTAAGTCATTACCTCAGGAAACTCAGACATGCATGAAACGGTTATTTTCACGGGTAATGATTTAAATTGGATACATTTTAGGTAATCTAGATATGACTGCAGACATATCCGTAAACTTCAGTCTTCGAGCATAACCCTTTAAAAGCGATGCGAGCTTTGCGACAAAATTACTACTTCAAGCTTTTCATCCGTGCAATAGAGCCTCTATGCTATATCCTGCATATGAATCTAACCCAGTATGGATTTAAGGCACATTCATGGAACAGGGCATTCAGCATAACCCGTAAATTAGATACTTTTGCCGCAATCTTATTCAGAATTCCAAGTACACGAATAGAATAGAGTGCACACAAGCCATGCATTAATGAGGACGAATAACAGTTCGGGAAAGAAGCAGGCTTAGTGTTTGTCTAGCATAACTTGTATGGACTTTTTATGAAATATTTACGCTGTAAGATCAAATATCTGGTAATATATTTATTCTATCAAAGAGTAAAGAACCGTTGAGCGAGATCTACATGCTGATTGCTAAAGCCATGTTCTTGGACACATAATCAAAACGATACGCTTGAAGTAAGGCAAGGCCGTCGTAGTTAACAAGGCAGCAACCATAGTGGATGGAGAAACATACCAGTCTCGACAGAAGAGGAAGTCATGCAGTTGATCAAGACACAACATAATCCGATTGTTCCTGTCATCAGCTCAAAGCTCAGTTTTCTTCGTGTCCATAAATCTGAAGAGTTAAAATGAAAAGGAAATCGTTATGCAATGCTTTTAAACTATGTGCACTAATTTTGTTACTATTGTCTCAAATAGCATGGCAAGATGTCTCTTTGTTGTTCGCAATAAGGATAAGACTGTATACATCATGTTCTTCTAAGACCTGTCAGTGACGGGAATACTTGGGTTATTGTTGTGTCTCAAACTGGAAAGAATTTGAAAACTGAAGCATGCATTTTTTTTAATTTTTTTATTTAATTTTTGCAGAAAGCCACACAATCCTTTAAAAGTAGTACCACCACTTTTACAAAACACAACGACGAAAAGGAGGAAGGAAATCATAACCTTTCGTCCCGAGCAATCAGATTAGCATAAAGGGACGCAGAAATTCATTCAATTGAAAGAACTTTCAATCTATAGGACTCTAAATCTAATCAGACTTACTTCGAAGTTGTCCGGATGAATTCAAGCACAGTCTGTCAAGCAGAACACTGCTTCAGTAAATTGTTCCTTGTATTAAGTCGATAAGTTGATAGCGAAAAATTTTGCTCAGCTGTAATCGTGCAGACCATTTCTCTATGAACTAGATTAAACTCAAAACGCCTATTAGAGGACTTGCTCTCTTTTTTCCCTGAGAAGATGCTAAATGCATACCCCGCCTTTAAGGTCTTGATGCACCAGAATTCCAAAAACGATTCATGTTCAACCCCAGCAAACATTAGATGGTTCACAACCACAATACGCATCCTAGTACTTCCCAAATGAAGGTTGCGCACTAGAGATTGGTATAAAGTGTAAACAAGACCCATGTGTACGAAAATCCAGCAAAAAAGAGAAACATTACCTGCTTCGACGTTCTCCGGCTCCAAAGTTGAATCATGAAAATGGCTGTACAATACAGCTAAGTTGCACAATTTTGCGTTTGCTGGGAGCAAGCGCATCAAAATTAGGCACTGATGATCCTCCATGTTCTGCCACCAAAAGTCATTGCAGTAACAAGCTCCGTCTCTAAAACGATGGAAACAAATGGGATCCCTTTGGATAATTCCACTCTTTTCCACCATAGAGAAAAGTTCCGTAGAAGTATGACAATCTTGACACACTCAATTTTTCACGAGCCTAACCGGTGCTGAACTTGGCAAACTGATGAACCCGAAAGTTACTGCCAGCTTTCACTATGGTAGGTTTAAAGCTGAGCCCTTCTACCTGAAGAATGATACACACACCCTTCACTTACATGACGCATTTTGCTTATTTTGTTGAGCAAATTTTCTTCTTGCGTTTTAGAGTGAGATATATCACCAGCATCAAAACAATCAACTAATTTTCCCGCTTCAATCGAACTCAGACCAGGTTCTTTTCTAACACCACGATTGGTCATTAAATCCCTAACGTCCGTAGCTAAATGCGAAGCTCCAGAATCAGCATAAATATTATGGAGAAGAACATATGGCGATGATGCTTCAGGTTCAAGTTCCATCAATCTTTTTGCAGCTCGTGACCCAAAAGTACCGTCCTTGTAGACTCTGCATCCACTCAACAAGGCGCGCCAAAGTGTAGGTTCATCCGCGAAGTCTGATGACAGTATGAACTTTTCAGCCTCACCCAGTCTTCCAGCACGGCTAAGCATGTCAGTAATGCATGCATAATGCTTTACATTTGGAGCAATGCCATAGCTTGTCGTCATGCTGTCAAAGTATCTGTGATTGAGGAAAATTATCAAAGGTAGTGGTTCTTGGATGAAAATCCGTTTTCACGAGCAAGTAAACCATGGCAAATTCTACATCCACTTGAAAAGACATGAATTTGACAGAATAACTTTATAGAGATCATAGAAACAATACACGTAAAAGGGCAATCTAAATATCAACAGACAGAAAAGTAGCATGAATTGAACATACCTTAATCCATCATCGACGAGACCTGAATGACTGCAAGCGGTAAGAACACCAAGAAATGTAATCTCGTTTGGTGAAACTCTACAGCTTTTCATCAAATCAAAGAGTTGCAAGGCTTCATTTGAACATCCATATTGAGCATTCGCGCGTATAATAACTGACCAGGACATCACATTGGGGTTTTCGATCTCATTGAAGGAGAGGTTTGCAGAATCTATGTCGCCGGATTCAGCATACATGCATACCTGTGCATTTTTAACAGCGGTGGAGGACCCAAATCCTGATTTCAAGGCATGCCCTTGTAGCTGCTCACCAGGTTTTGCTGCACTGATACATGCACAAGCAGTAAGCATGCTTGATATCATGAACTCATCCGGCCGAATTTCAGATGCCAAAGCTTCTAGGAACATGGTGGAAGCTTTCTCGCATTGGCCTCTGCGCACATAAGCTGTTATCATGGATGTCCATGAGACATCATCAATGTTGGAAGCTAAACCAAAGCATCTGAGAGCATCATCAAGTGAATCCGATAAACAGTACAAACCAATAAGTCCATTTGCGATGAACTCGTCAGACTGCATATTGTTCTTGATGATCTGAGCATGAATTCGCTTTCCATAGTCAAAAGCATCAACAGCATTGCAAATCTTCATCATGCTTGAGAAGGTACACACTGTAGGTGAAATGCCTCGCTTTTGCATCTCGGAGAAAAGTGCAAATGCTTTGCGGAATTCTGAACAAAGTGAATCATCATGGATAAAACCATGGATCATGGCATTGTAAATGACAACATTCCTAGCTGGAACAAGCACAAAAACACGAATGGCACCATCCAAATCACCATTTTTTGCATACATGTCAAGCAATGCTGTAGCGACCACCAAATCCAAGTCCAATCCACCTTTTCCTATGCGGCCGTGGATCATCTTCCCAAATTCTAAGCAATTACCAAGACTCGAGCATGACTTCAGCACATTACCTAAAGCATAACCACTCAAATCCAGTCCACGCCGACACATTTTCACAAAAAGCTCAAGGACCTCCTCGTTACATCCCTCTCGAGCATACCCTGCAATCATCGAGTTCCAAGAAACATCATCCGCCTCCTCACACCTCTCAAACAAAACCTTCGCTTTATCAACCCTTCCGCACTTCGAATACATATCAATCAACGAATTCACCAAGAACACCTTCTCACCCATCCCTTCCACCACAACCAACCCATGAACCGCCATCCCAACCCCAACCTCCCCCATCCTCGCGCACACACTCAACGTACTCGAATACCCAAACTTATCCACCCCAACCCCGCACCTCCTCGCCTCCCCAAACATCCCCATCGCCTCGTCCCACATCCCCATCCCTGCATACCCCGAAACCATCATATTCCATGACGTCGTGTCCCTCTTCGACATTTCATCGAACACCTTCCGTGCATCGTCGATCTCGCCGAATTTACAGTACATATTGATCAAGTTCTTCTTCAAAAACATACACGGCTTGAAACCTGTCTTGATGATATGGGAATGGGCGAGTTTGGTGAGGGTCGGTGACTCGGCTTTCGTCGAGTGCTGGATGATCTTGGCGTAAACGGCGTCGTTGAAGGGCGATGATATGGTGGGGGGATTTGGTGGATTGATTGGGAGATTTGTGCTGGGTAGATTGATGGGTTGTTTTGGCGGGAAGAGGGTGGGGAGTGTAACAGTCGTTTTGAGGAGGGTTTGTGGCTTGGTCTCTACCCACATCGCCATTTGCGTGCAGCAAAGTCAAGGGAAGTTCCTTCTTCTCTGGCATTGGTGTTTGCCGATTGCTTCCAGGGCGCTCACATGAGGGACTTGGACCGGTCATAAAATACTCATTTCGTAGCATAATTCTTAGCAAAGCTATGCCCTTCCACATTAATTTGTGTTGTTAATTTTTTCTATATTATTAATTTGTAAAATTTTTGGGACAAAAACAACATCATTTTTTATAAAATTATTATAAAATAATTATGGAGTGGGGTTACCTTTTCTTTCTTTTCGGCACAATTTGTGGTACGTTTTAAAGATCGTTAGTCCTGGTCTAGACGATGGAGAGTGTTTGTTTTTTGTTCCCATAATATTATCCAGAAGAAAGCAAACAAGGGATCCACGATATCGTCACCCTGTGTGCTCCTCGCAAGTCAAGTTCCTTGTCCACACCCAACCCTCCAAAAACCCCCTTGCTGTCTTTTCTTACAATCTCCACATATTTTCTTTCCCCTCCAATCACACCCAATTCACCACTCACTCATCACTGATAACTGATCACTGATCACTGATCACTGATCTCTCTGACCCTCGCCGTCGCCGTCGCCGGAGGTTGAGCAATGTCAGGCACCGACACCACCCGCCTGCTACCAACGTCGGACACCGTCGACGACGCCGTCGACTACAAGAATCGCCCCGCTGTGCGGTCGTCCCACGGCGGTTGGCGATCTGCACTCTTCATCGTCGGTAAAATGATACAACGACTCGGTTTCTTAAATCAATCGTTTTAGTAGTTATTTTTGTATCCTTTCTATTTCCTATTTTCTTTTTGAATCAGTATCAAATGAATAAGAGGAGTTTGCTAATGATTTGTGCCATCAGAAATAAAATGATTTTTTTCTCAAAAAGAAAAGAAGATGAAATAAAATGATTTTAATTTCTATTTTAGGCTTCTAGAAATATGTAGTTTAGGGCTAGTGTGAAAACTAAAACCAGTAGAAACTGAAAAAAAATACTCCCTTGAATTTTGGTAGATTTTGACTAAAAAATAATTATTTTCCGGTGGTAGTTAACTAAAACAAAAAACATTGATTCTGGAATAATATATTCAGATGAAACAAACTCAGGAAATTGAAAACCAATATCTTTTTGATTTTTTTATTCATTTCAAAAACAGAAATCAGTTTCACATTTCCCATTCACGAAAACAAAAAACATATAATAAAAACAAACGGTTTAAGAAAGCAGCATAATCCCTTTTGTGATGATAAAATGACATACTTTGGATATAAAAAAAAATGACATTTCAGGAAAAAAATCCGAAAATAACAAAAAAATTTTGAATCTTGATTTTTTATCTCATAAATATAATTCCTTTCGGTCATATGTCATTTATCATCCATCTTTTTCTTTTACCGAAAAACAAAAGCAATACAGGTCCTTGAGATCTTATCTAAAAGTTGTTACAAAGTGTTTTTGGTTCTGATTTCTCTGTTTGATTTGGTTCTAATTTTCATGATTTTCAACCACAAAGCCAAATACTAGGCTGTTGCAATGGACTTTCCTATTTTAGGGGTTTAGTTTGTTTTTTTTGGGGTTTTGTGTGTAGGTGTTGAGGTGGCGGAGAGGATAGCGTACTATGGGATTGCGTCGAACTTGATCAGTTACTTGACAGGGCCTCTGGGTCAGTCCACGGCTGTTGCAGCCGCGAATGTGAATACTTGGGCTGGTGTGACGTCATTGCTGCCTTTGGCTGGTGCTCTTGTTGCTGACTCGTTTCTGGGTCGGTATCGCACCATTGTTGTTGCCTCGCTTATCTATATCTTGGTGAGGAATACTCTCTGATGTTTAGATCTTTCTTTTCTAAGGGGTTGTTTGGTATGTGTGCTCGAAACTGTGAAACCGAGAACTACTAACAAAAATAAACTCGTGCTTACGAAATACTACCTCTGTTCCGAATTTTTTGTAACAGATTGACACGTGTACAATGACCATCAAACGTAGTTTTTTGTGAATTTATCGTGAAATATCAATGATTATGTAGGTTACGTACTTCAACCTAATACATGTTGCGGATCAAACGTGATTTTATATGAAACAAGACTTGTATTCATACGTATAAAATAATATTGAATACGTATGTGTTGTAAGAATTATGAGAAGGAGGGAGTATAACAATTGTGGTGAACTTGATTAGGAATTTCACAGCAAAATTGGAGGGTTGATATGAGGCTCGCAAGCGGTTATAAAAACATTGAATTTGGTCTTTCGATGGACACTTTTGTGAAGAATGTTTTGGGTTTATGTCCAATGATTGATGGAAACAACCATATGATGAAAGATCTTGTTTCTGTTTCCTCTCCGAGATCCTAGAAGTTTTTCGCTCTAGGAAAGCTAGTAGTAAAGCTTTCTGTGTTCAGAGTTTTCGTTGATAGTGCATTTTGAGTGGATGGTTCTTATTTTGCACCAAAAGATTTGACACTAGGTAACTTTGTGGTTGATGTAACTGTGGGTGACTGTAATTTTTTCTTCGGTCCGAATGAATGGCAGGGCTTGGCGTTCTTATCTCTATCAGCGCTGCTGCCTTCACTCGATTCTTTGAACTGTGGGGAATCCGTGGAAAGGAAACTATGTTACTCGTCTCATGTTCAAGTCATTCTTTTCTATTTCGCGCTGTATCTAGTTGCCATTGGACAAAGCGGGCATAAGCCTTGTGTTCAAGCTTTTGGTGCGGATCAATTTGATGGCCAAGATCCGGAAGAGCTCAAAGCAAAGAGCTCGTTCTTCAATTGGTGGTACTTTAGTATGTGCTTAGGTGCTGCAATAGCTGTCTCAGCCTTAAACTATATCCAGGACTACCTAAACTGGGCTCTTGGATTTGGAGTTCCGTGCATTAT
>JAOVYX010017693.1:0-51300 GCA_035668315.1 Drosera spatulata | reverse complement strand
AGAGAGAGGGAGAGGGAAACAGAGTTGTCTCATGAGTTTTGCGTAACGTGAGACATGGGAATGTCCGATCATTTTTTATTCCCGTTTTGCCCCTGGATTTGAGGGACAGGATTGTAATTTGATGTTGTGTGTCGTTTTCCTCATCGGACCAATCAGGCAAGAGGGGTGTTGTGGGAAATGGAATGGGATTATGGGCCGAGATTTGGAGTTAGTGGGCCTTAAGGATTGGGCTCGTTCGAGATGGGCCTTATGGGCTTTGATGGCTTGCGTAGGAGAGTGCTTTGTATGGGTTCTGGAACAGAGACTGGGCAACCCAATGTTTTTTATTGTTTTATTTTGATACTTTTTGATATAATTGTATATTTTTAAATCGAGTCTGAGGAAAACTCACAAAGAAAGACATTGCTCTCCAACACCTGTTTTCTTTTCATTCTTTTATGAGAAATGCTTCGGACACTTTGTTTTGTATTCTCTTTTGGACACTATACAATCTCAATGGTTGATTTAATTTTATAGGCTTCACTCGAATTGATAATAACTATCTCAAATCAATAAATGATAAGGATAATATTTAAAAGTGAGTGTAGAAATCACTGTAATTAACATTTCTCTTCTTTTATTATTCCATGGTAAAACTATGTTAAACTTCGGCTTTTGAGGGAAGAGAAAAGAAGTCTTTCTATCATCCTTTTGGAAAATTGGCACGCTCCTCTCTTTCGTAAGTTGATTTTAAAGATACCATGCAGAACCAGTGCTGAAAGATCTACGGAAACAGCAGATGAAAAAAAGAGTTTACAAACTAGTATGATTTACAACTGATTGTTGATGACATTCATCTTCTCTTACAATGGAAGTCCCAAGCGAAATGTATCTTAACACCAGTCAAATTTCCAACTCTCAAGTATACATCTTACAACTTTAAATAGATAACGAATTAGCTTCTGTGTTAGTTATCTTGGCGATGAACTATTTATCATTAACTTCCACTTATCCAAAGTCCATAATGAGAAAACAGCAAAGCAGATTAGTTATCCGAAATATGGTAGCTATGCACATGGCATGACTGTCCATCATTCTCTAGCTGTCATCCGTTGATTTTGTGCATGTATTAGAGAATCACATAGGTACGAAGTTAGAGATCGTGATATTTCATTCTGTACGCTTGTTTAGTTATTGCTTTGTCGACGACTTAGGTATGGTGCAGCAAACACTTTCCCAAGGGACTGTTTGATATCACTATTTAAAATTGTGAAAATCAAAACCAATGATAGTAACAGAAAACCAAAAACAAAAACCGAAATCACTTTACAAAGTAAAATAATTTTTTGTAAAGAAAATCTTCGGATGAAACAGGAAACAAAAACTGGAAACCCTTTTTTTTTGGTTTTTTGTTTCTGTTTCATCAGTTTCAAAAACATGAATCAGAAATAAACACTTTTGTTTTATCAACCAGTGAAATAGAATCAGAAAACCTGAAATAAAAATGATATCAAACATGCGTTTATATGCGCAATGAAATCATCCTATGTTGCTATTCAATACCCTCCTTCCTCTGGTATCATGTTCAATATTTAAAGAGCCTCGCTCTTCGTAGGAGTTACAACTACGACCGAAATCCATGGCAACGAGGAAGTTATATGGATGCGTCAACTCAACATCGACATTGCGAGCCCTGACATCTCTCTACGAGCATGAAGTCGAGTTCCAGTTTTTTCCTGTGGATCTCAAAAATTAATACTGAAGATTAGAACACTCAAACCTTTCTTTCCTTGAACGTAAACCTCGATTCTTTTTGTTTATCGATCTTGATTCCAGCGGATAGAAAGTTATAGACCTCTACTTGCTCATATCGCCAATGGTGCGATCCATATGAGTTAACTTGCATTGCTACTGATCATACTAAACTTGGGTTGTCTCATTTGGTGGAGAACCGGCCTTTCAAGACGGAGAACTGATACTTTTCGGTAATTCTTATTCGCCATGATACTGGTTAGATAAAAAATTTCCGGTATGCAGTGGTATTGAAATTGAGTCGACGATAATCAGGTTCACATAAACATGAACATCATGCAACTCATGTAAAAATGTCTAATGCTACTGCATTGCAGAATCAAGGGCAATCATGCGATGCGTGTCCCATGCATACCCGAAACCAGGAAAGGAGCAGGTATACGTAGCACCAAAACTACAAGGAATGACGACAGCATGGATCGACGTCGAGGACCATCACTTTAGTCTTCTGGCATCCAAAACTCGGCCTGACACCAGACGAGGCAGTGGTGGCAGAGGCGACGAGCGAGTTGACTGTGAATCTGAATGCGTATGTGCAGAGGCTGAAGGAGACCTCATCTGGGTTCCTAGGCGGAGTCAAGTTCACTTCAGCTGATCTCACTCATAGCCCTAATTTGCACTACCTCATGGGAACACCCATCAGGGAACTGTTCGAGACGCGCTCGCTGTTGGCTAGGCCAGCTTGGGCGAAGGTGGTCGATCTGGTCAGTAAACATACATAGGCATCCAATATCATGGAATAAAGCTTGAAGGACGGGTTAATATTTATATTTATATCAATGGTGATTTGTCAGTGCGATGTCATCCGGTATGGTTTAAGATGCTGTACTATAATCATCCAACGCATCGATGCAAATGATATCAATGCAGTTCTAATAATATAATCATCCATCGCCACAAATTTTCATTACAAAGCATCAACTTACAACAAGCTGTCGATAAGATCACAACAGATAGTAGCCTGACAATTTATTGTGTTCTTTGCCTGGCCTACTAAGACATATCGAAACAACAAGACAAGCAAAGCAGGCGAAGTTAGATCACGTATCGGTAAGTAACGTATCTTCCTGCGGTCTCACTAGGTCGGATGATCTTCACAACTTCCCCGCGCTTCAGTCCATAGTATTTTGCGACCGCATCAGTCTGCTGCATGCGCGGTAGCTGGACAACACAAAACACCAAACAGAAAAAAAGAGGGTCTTTAACCAGCCGCTAAAAACAACAAAAGCATACACAATATACAAAAAGATGTGCTCCTTGAAATTCCCTTAACATCCTCAAAGGGGAGCGCCACAACACTTCATTTTCAAAACTTACTGTTACATCAACCGTAAGTTCTGTCATACTAACCTGTGTTTCCTTCACAGTATACCTCTCAAGCAGAGTCTTCTTTTCTAGTTCTGTAAGCACTTGATGCTCAGGAACAAGAACATGCTGCTTGATATTCACCAACAACTCGGATTCCTGTTATATTGAGTAACATATCAACACCCCAAACATTCGCAGAGTGGCTCAAATAGGTCATGGGCAGTACTAAAATGTCAGACAGAAACATAATATTCTGAGAAAAAACCCTACAGTGAAAACTAACAGTACAGATGTAATAGCAGGATCTAATTACCGAAATACTACATCTGTAAGATGAAATGGTCAGGTGTGTTTTGACCAAAGATCATTCATCACTGGCTTACAACAGAGGAATGTGCTACTTCGTTCATAACCATAGAACATAGACTTTCTGCATTGTCGCCAGTTGCTGATTTTGAGTAGCAGTTGCCAACGTTGCTGTCACTTCTTGATAGAGTTAAGTAATTATAGTTACTATGTTCTCCATGGGACATTTTCCGTCCACCCCCTTCAAAATTTAAAAGAAAAAATTCGGAAAAAGTTGAAAAGAAGACATTCTGCTTTTTCTTTAAACAATTTGGTTCTCTCTAAGTGCATTCATGAGAAGTGAGGACAACAATTTGACAGGTCAAGATACAAATGTTATCGCGCACCTTCTACGATACGTTCAGGCTTCAAGTAAAGTTTGGTTAACAACATGACACAACCGTGGATTGTTGGAAACACAGCTACATATGTCCCAGTAGAGACTGGAACAATAAAGAATTTTTAGCAACGCATTACAGTTCAGATATAAGGTCAATGCTTCATCAATCGCCAGTCAGGAAGAAAAAACCAATGAAACATGTCAAATCAGGCAAACATATTAAAGCATGGATAGGGTTGCAAAAGAAAATGATAGTAATAGACTATAATAAACCTTTGTCCCAAGTGACAATATAGCCACCACTACACACAAGAATAAGAAAACAACAATATGACAAAACCAGATTACCATGAAGGTTTCCAAATAGAATTTGGACTGTATTTCACTGAGGCATGTCCTGGCAAAGGGGGTCAGAGCCTTTCTGGTTACCAAAATTGCTCTCGACACGTTCTCAGATTTCATGCGGTTGGTGTAATTCTTTATTGTCTTCACCCCAACCTTCTCTTCTTCTGGGAAAAACACATAAATCTGGCAACACCAACCGTCAAATAAGAAGCAAAAAATTTTCAAGCCAAAGGCAAGAAGTTGATAGCTAAAGCTGCTAAACTTACATACTAGTATAGTAGAAGGCAGAAAGACCAGATTCAATTAAAATCAAGCCAATAATGGAAACTACCAAAAAACTAACAATCAACCCTCCATGCAGTGCATTGGCTGCTAATAATCCATCAACAAAGTCTATTTAGATGAAGAAAGATCTCAAGGGAATACAAATCCCCGTTCTTAAATAAGATGACTTCCCCAGATACCAGAGAAATATAAGAATTATCATCCACATGGTAAAAATTCTTACCTTTTTTCAAATGGCTTAAAATGTTAAATTCTAAATCAACCTAATTAAATTTTAAATTGTGCATTGCCACAAAAAAAAAAAAAAAAAAGAAGCATTATCAAGGTCATTCTTTTATCTTCAAGGCCAATGAGACCAGTGATCAGTTAAAAAAAGAACAAGAAGAAAGAAATCGTCATAGGAAGTAAATTTATGTCCAAACTGTCAGCTTTTGTAGCATCACAAGGGTTCACTTAGATGTCTGTTGATGCATTACCAAAAGGGACTGCGATTCATCACATGGCAAGTGTTCACTTGGTCAATCCAATGTTGGATTTTTCACCATTTTATAGTAAATGATGACTATTATGACGGAGACAGATCTGTAGCATTCTACAACATGGTTCAATCAAGCACATTATACAACTCAAGAATAAAAGGAAACGTTAAAAAGATTTCTATGACCAGAGATGCTTGAGAATACGATTGGTAGAAATTCTCAAGCATCAGGCTATATGGGCACAAGAAGGAGATGGGGAAAAATTAATACATAGAAAACCTCCAGGAGGAACTGAAATAAATAATACCTGTTCGTCCCTATTATCTCTCTTGGCTTTAAGCATAACAAGATCTTCCCTTTTTATATGATCACCGTATTTATCAATGAACTGCTCCTTTGTCATGTTGATCTCAAAGTCTGTTACGAAATAATTTCGATCATTCAACATCTGCATCAATGTCTTCCTGACCCTATATAATCTCGTGATTTCTTCTTCAGAAGTACCCATGTCTTGGAAATTTCTGCAAAAAAGAAAAAAGTAAGTTGCAGCCAATGTAGATCCACCACTAGGTAATAGTAACACACTTCTAAGTTGCATCGCGACACTTCTATACGCAGATCAAGAACGGTGATCACTGCTAGGATACTAGATTCCATCATCATTGGTGGATTTATCATTATCTGTAAAGGTTTGGCCCAACTTTGCTTTATCACATTGCGATGGTACATTATTTGAATGATAATTTCTAGCATGGTTATCAACACAAATCCCAAGAGCCAATCTTTATACCGTTCTGAATCTCCTTAACCAATTGCCAACGTTGACTAAACCAATAATCATACCCCATCTCTGTCGTTCATATCACCTAACTGCAGGCTGCTGCAAACACCTACATTCCTCATTCCTGTATATAAAACATAGCAGTCTTGACAACTGCATTGGTAGAATCTCTCCAAGCAACCAAGATTTCTCAAAAAAAATTCCGCCCCCAAAAACACGTACCATTCAACCATTCTCGCAAATTAAACGCCTATTCTGCGCAAATATTCCTCCAAATTCTTCTCTTTCTCACACATGATGGCCATTTTCTATCCCTTATTTTCCCTATACGTCACTAACAAGTACTTTATCACCCAAACAAACCGCTCTTTTCTTTCTTTCGCCCACTTATTCCTCGTAAATATTCAAACACTACACAGCCGACTCCTGCGACACATATCGTGATCTCGCCGAAGACAATCGAGGGATCACACGATGCGAAATGCCCAAAAATCCTAACCCTAATTTGAATTGAAAAGGGGCACAGGGTTAGACGATGAGAACTATACAGCAAAGAGGAGATATGAAGAGAGGAGACGAATGAAGATAGGTTGTGAGCTTGCCTGTGCGAACAAGAAGATGAAGAAGGCGGCGCGGAGTCCTCTTCGCCGCTGAATTTTGAGGGCTCCTTGTGGGAGGTTGGTCACTCCGACTATTTTTCAACGAGAAAAATGAATATATATTATGATATTTATAATATAATCAATGATTGAAATTTAAATATGAAGATAGATGTATAGAGGGATAAGGATTTTATTTTATGATAGTTGATTTATTAATTGTTTGTTTTTCATCTCAAGATAATTTCTTTTTCATATATTAATATTAATTGTTGATTTATATTAGACATATCTAAACTTAAATGTGTCATGACATATATCCGTCAAAGCCTTTTCAAAAACACTGGGTAGAGTTTCGTTCTTATTCATAGATACTCCTTTGTGTCATTAAAATTGAAACGTATAAAGTTATTCGTGGTACTTTAAGTTATATACTTTAACGTTAGACAATGACGTAATATTTTTACGTTGTTAATATAAATAACGAAATTTATCAAAATTTACGTTTTTAATAATGCAACGATATATGATGCAATGGTGCAATTTTAATTGGATGGATGGAGTATATCTCAAAATGCTAATGATTTTTTAGGTTATATACATAAGCTTTACCAATATGTGTTAGACACACCTAAGTTGAGATATGTCTAATAAAAATCAACGGTTAAGATTGAATTATAATGTGGGGATGTATTTTGAGATGAAAGACCAATAATTAAGAAATCCATTGATTTTAATCTTGAAACTCATATTCCTTCACGCTTTGATATTGGCCATTGATTTTAAATAGACATATCTAATCGTGAATGTGTCATGACATATTTTTCATATTTTTTTGTATTTTTATATTAAGTATATATATTATCTGTGTATGTGTCGCGAAATAATCAAACAATTGAAAAAATAAAACTTGTGAAACAAGATGGCGTTGTAAGATATTATATGAGATAAGAGTATTAACAATTAGCATATGCTCATGAAAACCAACACTAGTGTACTTCGTCATTGATCGATCTTCTTTGTATTTATACAAGTATCATTTCATAAAGCATAGAACGTTATTGGATCAAATGATCTATGTCAAGACCGACAATATGAGGTGTTTTGGGCCAATAAAATCATTGACAGACAAAGTCATTTTTTCTCCTCTTTAGAACGTTCTGGGCCTTTGGGTGTGGGACGGGCCAGTACATCAAGGAAATTGTACGCATATTTCTTTTAAGCTTTTCCACCGCATATCGCATGTGATACTATCAGATATGGAATGTAACATAAATGGGAGGGGCCCATCATTATTTTGCGTCTGCATTGGTTCAACGTTGAATAAGCTATTGATTGATTGTGCGTTACATCCATGAGAAGTTGAGGCTCATTTAGCATATGCGTTATAATTTGTGTGTATAATTGAAATGATATAGTCGATCAAAGTAAAACACAACCAGCCTAAATACGGCCAAGTGTTGGACATGGAAAGAATAGGATGTATACTAGCTTGCCCATATTTGAGAGAAAAATTTGTTACTCGAACTCTTATCATTGTTCGGTTGCGCATGTCTAAACTTTTATTGCCCAGCTAGACTTTTCACTCATTGGCAATGGCGATAACTCAAATTTCCGCCCTCCCAAACTTTAGACAATAACTGCCCAGGATCTAGGAACGCATACATGCTAAGTTGATAACCGGTTTGAAATTATGAATTTATTTTGATCTTAGGCCGGTGAAAAAGTATTGAATCGTCTACTTGATATGTACTATCAGGCATGGCCAACTAACCTATAAATATCAAAAAAAGGTAATTATTAATCGCCCTTTACCACACCCTCTATACAAATGAAAAAGAAAAAAACAGTGAAAGGAATACACTATTTGGGGATGATCAGCACCCTTTCAGAGAAAACAAAGAAAAAAAATAAGGTAGGGCCCCTGTTTTCAATGTTAATCATAGTCAGCACCATATATTTTCGCATGGAGCAGGTGAGAGTCGTGACATTTGAAGCTAAACAAGAGGCATCAAGTTGGAGTTTGAAGATCATCAAAGATAGCGATGCCGCAGCCGACTTTTCGATGTTCCTTTCCGCTCTCATTTTTTACTATCTGGCAATTTGGCTTCTTTCGCTGTTCAATGCTTTTTCCATCCTGAAATATAGTATCATTTACTTCCTTTATTTCCTTCGTATGTAAAAATTATGATATTTTGATCCAGATTAAAAAATGTTAAATTTATATTAAATATTATTAAAAAAATGATTTATTATGATAATTATGAGAGGAGTTAATGATGTATTATAACTAATTTGATATTATTTCTTATCAAATTAAGAAACGTGATAATTTTTTTGAGATATCCAAATAACACAAGTGTTGTAATTTTCATGGGATGAAGGGAGTACAACACTTGTTTTTTTTTTTTTTTTTTATATCCCACAATAATTATAACATTACATTATTTAAAAAGTTTTTGTCTAAAACATATAAAATCAATCAAACTAACTAACGTATACCCGCTATCTTCTCTTATAATTATTACAGTAATTCTCATTATCATAAAAAAAATATATTCTTTTTATATCAAATTTCATAAAAATTCAACACACATATAAAATTTTGTGTCGATCAATTTATAATATTTATTATGAAATAAAAAGAATACATGTCTAGGATTATCCCAATATATGAAAGAAACATGTCTTCTTTCCGTAAAGCTTTTATCGTTAAAAAAAAAAAAAAACAACAATCGGTTGTACTTCAATAAATCAACTCTCAGCCCGCTAATCATTAAAAAATATTTTTTTAGTTTTTTAAAAATTTAAACATACAAAAATAATGGCAGATTAAATTGTTTTCGATGTTCTGAGACTGCAGAAGTATCAAGCATCAATGCAGCACAAATCCCATTTTTATTTCGACTGTGAGTTATGCCAAAATGTCATGATTGCCTTGTGTGGAGTATATATATGACCCCAGTTCAATCTGAAGTTTTAGGGAGACGAAAGGCAATGAAATGAAAGAGAAAAAGGGCCCCAAAGAACTTCTACCAGTAGTATTTGGCGCAGCCGTGTGACGAAAGAAAGCAGCCGACTCCACCGTCCAACGAATCTCCATCTCCTCCTTTTCCCCTCACATCAACCTCAAATGCTGTCGACACCATTGACGACAACCACGGATCATCATCGTAGACCCATTTTTGTAATTTTACCATCCCAAGATTTTTTTCGGCCAACGACAGCAAGTATTCCCGTCATACAAAGATAAAGGTCTGATGAGATTTCACGAATATATCAGATAATGTCTTTGACAATGAACTTAACTTGCATATTTCAATCATACAATAGTTAAGAAAATTATTTATCTGAGGAGTAGAACTTTTCAAAATACGAGCTACTTTGATTAGTTGCTCTCCAAGACGCCGCCATGAGAAACGCAAGGAAATCCACTTTAAAACTCCATGAGGCCAAAATCGTCATTATCATCTCCCAAATAACGCACGCTTGCCAAATTCAATTTCGTTGACCCCCACAATAATTTCACTCCTCATGTTTCCTAATCACAGCTTGCCAATAATCAATTTCCCCAAAACAAAATTTCAACAAAACAATTCATTTCCTAATTTTCTACACACTCAAACAAAAAGACGACAACAGTCTTCATCATCAAACAACGCTTTCAAAAGCAGAAAGCATATAAAGCAAAGCAGAATCATCATCGAAGCAAAAAACAGGAAGAGGCAGAGTGATCGATCCCATTGAGATGGGATGAGTGAAAATGGAAGCAAACAAGCAACTGGGTTTTTTGCTTTTGATCGTATAATCCAAACTCAGTTTCGGATTTCGTCGATTTTGATTCCATTTAACCATTTTTGGTGAGTTTTGATCCCGAGATTTTTGGTGTTTTTGAAACAATTATGCGTGTTTAGGATCTGGGTAGATTCTATTTGTTGCTGTATTTATTGGGAAAAAGTCAGTGGAAGAGTATACTGAGACTCGTATCTCAGTCCAAAAACTTATGCTGATTGGCTATGGCAATTCATGCTGATGAAATTTTTTGTGGTAGTTTTGTTTTTTTTTTTTTTTTTTGGACTGTTTGGTTGACTGGTTTGCTTCATAAGGGTTTCATGGTTTTGATCATCTAATTATCTTTCATCTGTGTTAGAAAATAGTCTTCCCAACGAGAACAAGACTACGTACATCTTTTCTTTTCAAATTCTCTTGTAACACAAGAATAACTGGGTGGTTGTTGATCACCCGATTATTATTGTGATGATGGAGTTACTATCTAGGATCAAAGCTATTTGAGCGTTTCATTCGAACTTATGAGTTTAAACAAGTAGCAAGTTCTTGCTCAAATTTCATGGAGCTTGAAGCTTTATGAGCGTATATTCTTTATTTTTTCAGTTTCTGATTGGAGTAATCTTATGATGTCGGTTTTGTTCCGCATTCTACAGGCAGCTCTCCTGTGTTGTGTGAAAGCTTGATATATTGAACAGATTGATATTGGACTTGGATTTGTGATCAGGTACTGCTCTAGCCATTTCTTATGTGCTATGTATCATTTGATTTGATTTCGTCTGTGGATTATGAAGTCCTAGAAACCAGCTCTTGCACTGCAGGATGAGGATCTAGTCCCTGGGTTCATAAGCGGGAGTCTTTGGCGTTGAGAATCCAGTTTTTAGATACCGTAGTTAGCTTTATGATATTTTTACTCGATTTCTTTGATATCTAAGTGAGTTAGCTTTATGAACTGCGGAGTTATCTGATGTGAAGATGATGTGTTTTCAGCATATATCATGGGGACGACGTGGAGATCAGACACTCGAAAAATGTACTCTTGGTGGTGGGACAGTCATATTAGCCCGAAGAACTCTAAATGGTTGCAGGAAAATCTAACAGGTTTGAATTCTGCGGAATTAATCCTGTGTTTTCGAGATCACGGGATTATAGTGCTCTTTCATGGCATTTCGAGTACAAGAGTTGTTGCTGAGATGCCTATTGCCTTGTTGTCAAATGTTGAATATTGCCTTCTCTGATGTCTGAATGTCTCTGATTTATCGCCAGATATGGATTCCAAAGTGAAGCTAATGATCAAGCTGATCGAAGTAGACGAAGACTCATTCGCAAGGAGGGCCGAGATGTATTACAAGAAGCGTCCAGAACTCATGCGACTGGTGGAGGACTTCTATCGAGCATACCGTGCTCTTGCCGAGAGATATGATCATGCCACTGGGTTCATCAGACAAGCACAACATACCATGGCAGAAGTCTTTCCTAATCAAAACACGCTTTCCTGTTCGGACGATGGTTCTGATCATGATTCTGATCCTCAAACACCGAAGGTGCTGCCCTTTGACCCTGATGATGGCATTGTATCGGAGGAGTTGGAATCAACGGGAAGGAAGGGCCTGCTGAAACAGTTCGGAAGTTCTGTAGGAGGCGATGTACAGGCACTCAAAGAAGCGCTTGCAAAGCTAGAAGCAGAGAAGTTGGCAAGCATTCTTGAGTATCGACAAAGTCTGGAGAGGCTGGCTGATCTAGAGTCAGAAGCATCACTAGCCCTAGCCGACTCCAAGGAGTACAGCCAACGAGCTAACAAAGCTGAGGCTGAAGTTTCCATTTTGAAGGAAGATCTTGTCAAGCTGGAAGCTGAACGCGAAGCTAACCTGACCCAGTATCAACAGTGTCTCGACAGAGTTTCTCACTTGAAGGCTAGTGTGACCCGTGCCAACCAAGAAGCTGATGAGCAAAGTGATAGAGCTTGCAAGACTGAAAAAGAAGCTGCGGACTTGAGGGACGAGCTTGCTCGTTTGAAAGATGAAAAGGAAGCCGATCTTGCTAAGTTCATTCAAGCTCTGGAGAAAATAGCCAACTTGGAAAACAAATTGACGTTGGCTGAACATGAAGCCACTACAGCTAGTGAGCGATGTGACAAGTCTGAGAAACAAGTTGAAACTTTAAGCGCAGCTATTGTGAAGCTGAAAGGCGAGAAGGAAACTATTGCTCTCCAGCATCAGCTATGCTTAGAAAAGATAGCTTACCTGGAACATGAACTTTCATTGGCTCAGGGAGAGGCTGAAAGGCTCAAGGGTGAGATCGATGTAGGAGTCACTAAGTTAAAGGGTGCAGAGGAGCAATGTCTTGTACTCGAGAGTTCAAACAAGTCTATGCAGCGGGAGTTAGACTCTTTGTTATTCAAGGTTGGAGCACAGAGTGAAGAACTTTCCGAGAAGCAGAAGGAATTGGGAAGACTCTGGACCAGCGTCCAAGAGGAGCGACTGAGGCTTGCCGAGGCTGAAACAGCTTTTCAAGCACTTCAGAACTTACACTCTCAAACTCAGGAGGAACTGAGATCAGTTGCGACTGACCTTCAAAAACAGGTCCAACTTTTTACGGCCATGGAAGCCCGAAATCAGCAGTTATCGTCAGAGATAGAAAACATCAAGAAGGAGAACAAGAGCTTGAGCGAGGTCAGCATATCTTCCGCCTCATCGATCAAGACCATGCAAGAGGAAATCCTTATCTTGACAGTGGGGAAACAGAAGCTGGGAGACGAGGTGCAACTCAGACTAAGCGAACGTGATGCACTTCAGCAGGAAATATTCTCTCTCAAACAGAATATAAATGACTTGAGCGAGAAGCATGGAGCTGTTTTGGACCAGGTGGGCTCGGTGGGATTGGACCTGGAGTCCTTTGCTTCGTCGGTGAGAGAGCTGCAGGACGAGAACTTGAAGCTGAAGGGAAGCTGCCAGAGGAATGAAGTCGAGATCAATGCGCTAATGGAGAAGCTGTCAGTGATGGAAAACCAAATTGAAAAGAACTCGAGCTTGGAAAACTCGCTATCGAAGTTAAGGTCCGAGTTAGAAGAGGCTAGTCAGAAGGTGGCTGCATTGGAGAACTCTTTTGGATTGCTCATGGGAGAGAAAACAGCTGTTCTTGCCGATAAGGATGCTTTGATATCTCAGTTGGCTGCAACCACTGAGAACTTGGAGAAGCTCTCGGAAAATAACAGTAACTTGGAGAACTCACTGTCTACCGCAAATGCAGAGCTTGAAGCACTGAGGGTGAGATCAAGGGACTTGGAAGGATCATGCCGGTCGCTTACTGATGAGAAGTCTGTACTTTTATCCGACAAACAAGCAGTGGCTTCGCAGCTAGAAACCTCTGAAAGATGTTTGGTAGAGCTAGGGCAGCGCCATGAAGAACTAGAGCAGAAGTTTTCGCAACTCAAGCATGAAAGAGAGGCGGCTCTTCTAGTAGTGGAAGAGCTAAAAGCTTCTTTGGATACAGAAAAGCGAGACCACAGTAACTCAAAGCGAGTAAGCGAGATGCAAATAGCAGACTTGGAGGAGCGAATCAATTCGCTTAAAGAAGCAGGCGAGCGAACCAGGGAGGAGTTGGAAGTGGAGCTAGATAAGTCCGTGAACGCTCAGTTTGAGATCTTTATCCTCAGGAAGTATTTGAAGGATCTCAAGGACAAGAACTCCTCATTGATGATCAAGTTTGAGAAAGTCTCGGAGGCATTTGGGCTGTCTGAGAAGCTCATTTCGAGGTTCGAGCGTGATAGTCATGAGCAGCAGCTCGAAATCCGACTGTTGACTGATCAAATCAAGAGAATGAGAATGGGTATGTCTCAGTTGTGTAAGGCTGCTGAAGCTGATGCTGGTCTTGAATGTGATGACATTACTTATAGAGACCAAATAGTTCTGCAGAACATACTGAGCAAACTCGAGGATAGAAAGAGATCACTATCGCAAGCATTGGACGAAAACCAAACGCTTGTGATCGAAAAGTCGGTCCTTGTTGCGTTACTTGAGCAGCTCAGACACGAAGTTGCAGATTGGAAGGCGGCGGTCAATACACTTAGCCTCGAGTTCAGGGCCGGCAATGAAAAGCTCGGGTTCTTGCAGGAGGACATGCAAAAGCTTCTTGAAAGCAACAAAGAGCTGATAGCAAGAGTTCAAGAGGGGAACCATAGGGAGGAACTATATGTTGCTGAGATTGAATATCTCCGAGGAAGGCTGGTTGATATACAGTCAGCTTACGATGATCTCAAGAGGGAAAACAACTTGGTTCTCGGAGAAAAAGGGACATTACTGAAGACTGTCGCGGATCTAGAGCAGGAGAACCGCACATTGGAACAGGAAAACTCTCATCTGTTGGGTGAAACAATAGCACTGGATAGCCTCGCAGTGATCTCAAGGGCCGTCATATTGGAGAACTCAGTGCACATGAAAGCATTAACGAAAAAGATAGACCAGCTTTCTAACACCAACAATGCCCTCGAGGCAAAGCTGAGAAGCTCCGAGGGGAAACTGGAAGAGGCTCATATAGAAAAGACCAGCATCGACGTCTCATTGCTTGTAATTGGGACCGTGCTGAAAGAAGCCATGTCTGCAAAGAGTCAGTTGGAGGCAGAAATTGAGAACGCAAACAGTAAGTTGACTCAGCGGGGGAGGGAGCTCTTCGCTGCAGAGGACATGATAGATGATCAGGCGAAACAGATTCTCGAACTAACACAGAATATTGATCAGCAAGTCGAGGAACACCAAATCCTTCAAGAATCTATTCAGGGTCTTGATGCCGAAATACGTAGGATGAATAAACAACATGAAGAGGCCAAAGCAACCATAGAAGACTTGAGTACACAGCTGCAAGAGAGGAGAGACGAAGCTCACTTTTGGGAGACTATGGCAGAAACGCTCTTCAGTGAGCTGCATTGCTCCAGCATTTGCGAGCTACTTTTCAGGGAGAAGCTTATTGAGCTAAACAATGCATACGTTAGCCTCGCAGATGAGAATTGTGTCAATGGTCTTGAGGTCGTGAAACTGAGGAGGAAAGGCGAGGACATGAAATGCGAGAACTGTCAAATGAAAGCACAGCTGGATGCTTACTCGCCCGCTGTTGAAGCTCTCGGAGAGTGTATGATATCTCTCGAGAATCATGCTACCCTGTGGTCTGAGACTGACAATGAGGAGAAAAAGGTACTTACCCATATAATTTATGGTTTCGTGAGTTTAGGAGTTATTTTTTTATGCCTCCCATTTGAGAGTTCTTGCTCAGCGCTGTTTACGCATTAGATATGATTAGTTGCTTATCGCTCTTTAGTGTCGTCCTCGTGTCATTGATGCAAAGTCCTTATGGTTTAGATTCTTGTTTTGTTTGTGACTAGGATGCTGAAACCTGTGAGAAGGGCGGCGTGGTTGAAAATTCTGCTGGCCACGAAAATCTCGATCAGCTGAAGGACCTCGAGAAGAGGATCAAAGCAGTAGAGAAGTCAGTGATAGAGATGAAGAGAGTTGCCGAGGAATCTTACAGCTCCGCCATGAAACTAGAAGCTGCAATGAAACAGATAGAAGCCTTAAAAACCCAGAACAGCTCACGTCGTGCTAGCTCCAGATCAAGCCGACGTTTCCCAAGTCATGAAGAACCTCGTCATGGGACAACAGATGGTTGGAGGCAGCGAAGGCTGGCGGTGCCTGATGCAAATGAAGTCGGCGTGGAGGAGGTTCGAATGAAAGATATCATGCTTGATCAAGCCTCGGAATCCCCATTGTATGGAGGACACATGGAAAGAAGTTCCAAGACTGATGACGAGATTCTCGAGCTATGGGAGACCTTGGAGAAAGCGGGCAGCACAGAGCCCACAGTCGCCTTTTCCGAGAACATAAGAGCTGCTTCTCCCAAGGAGGAATCGCATTTTGATGAAGGGCACAAGAGCGGGCGCCCCTCTATTGAATCATCGATAGAGAAGGCGATGTTCATTGATCAGAAAGACAAGACATTCCGCGAATCTTCCGAGGAGAACAGGAAGAAGATCTTCGAAAAGCTTGATTCCGATCTTCAGAAGCTGAACAACCTCCAAGCAACTGTCCAAGATTTGAAAAAGACAGTGGAGGCTCTAGGCTCTTCGAGCAAGGGAAAGAGCATAGAATATGATTCGGTAAAAGAGCAGCTGCTAGAAGCAGAGAAGGCTATCCTGAAGTTGCTAGATGCCAATAGGAGGTTGTCGAAAAAAGCTAGGGTGAGCTCATCGTCCTTTGACAGCCAATCTACCATAGAATCCTATGAAGATGGAGGGAGTGCACGACAGACTAAAATATGGGAAAATGCAAGAAAGTGCTCGGAGAGGATTGGAAGGTTGCAAGTCGAGGTACAGAAGATACAGCTTCTTATTCTGAATCTCGACAGTGAAAGTAAAGATGGCAAAGCTGGAACAGGAGCCACCGCTGAGTGGGACACCAGAGTCGCCCTACGCGACTACCTCTATGGTGGAGTGAGCACTCCTCGGCGGAGGAAGAAGGCCTCAAAATTTTGCGGTTGTGTCCTGCCTCAAACGAGGGGAGACTGATGTTCCAAGCTCTTTTTTTTTGACTTAGAGAGCAGGCTTTGCTTGGGTTGAAGTAGGTTTTTATTCATCAGTGTTGGTGTTCCTTTCCTTCTCGTCGCTTGGCTGTTTGTCACGGGGATATACTTTCACTATCCGTGCGACACTCAAACTACTCACTCCTTCGTTTGAGTTTAACCTTATTCGTCATCCAAAGGTGATACTTGAGAACGCTAGAGAGTTTGGACTTGGAACCAAGTTTGTATTGAGAACACTTGAGGGTTTACCATGTTTTCAGAGTTTGTGGGATGTGGGATGTGGGATATGGGATGAGTTGGATGTCTTATCAAATGAGCCTTGCATCCCTTTATATACACTTTCATAAAAGGGTCTAGAGTTTGTGATCTACACTCTTCCATACTCTTCTCCTCCTAAGTATTTATAAGAGTCTTCTACACTCTTCTCCCTAGATATTTACATGAATTTCTCTAGAATGCCTCCTAACTAGAGAACTCTACAGTTGTCTAGAGAAGTTTATACCATTCTAGCCAACTCTAGATAAATATGGAATTGCCTAAAAAAATGTGGAGAACTCTAGACAATTCTTCAAAGGGAACCCCTTAAATTAGCTCGCCCGTGACGTCCTCGTCGCGACGCACTTTCATGACTCGGTCTTTTCCTTGAGTCATCGCGAGAAGCCTTCGAGCACCCATTTTATCGTCCTGGTGGGAGTTCCTTCCCGTGTTCCTTCGGCAAAACCTGTGAGATCTTCTTTGGCACCTCCTTTGTCACGTGAGAGATCTCATCTTTCCCCAAGTGAGTAGGTTTCTCACTTTTACTTCCCCTAGAGAGTTGCATAGTTGCGACCATCTTCGCTTGAGTCTTCTTCGCTCGTCGCACAATCGGGACCACGCAAACTCCATCGTCTTTTACTATGTGCAAGACGTTAGCGAAACAGATTGGTATCGCCTTCATACCCTCGATGAAGTCGATTCCAAGCACCAAAGGATAGTTGTCCATGGGAACTACCATGAGATCCACCGATTCCTTCCAATCGTCAATGCGAAGCCACACATAACGGATCACGTCATCGATTGGTTCGGCCTTCGAGTTCACCGCCTTGAGCATGCCTTGCTCTTTGTCGACTCGAAGTCCAAGTCGCTTTGCTTCTCCCCGCGAGACAGGACTATCCTCGAAGTAGATGAGTTTGTCTTCCTCCGACATGTCTTAATTTGGAAGAGCAACTCCGTAAAATCCTTCACATACTCCCGAATTGTGCCCGTATGTCTCAACTTTCGAAGTTGTCTCTTGGTTTCGTATTGGGCATTCTCCAGATAGAAATGGAGTTTGAGATCCTTTTTGAAGTCATCCCACTTCTCCATGGTGAACGTTTCCGCTTGAACGTCACTGTAACGACGACGCCGCTACATAGTCGCCGTGTAAGAGAGGATCATAGATGCGGCCTTGATCTTCTCCTCTTCTTCTTTTATGCCCAAGAGATCAAAGTATCGCTCCATGTTAAACAAGAAGATGTCGACCTCCTTAGCATCGCGTTTCCCAAAAAACGTCTTTGGCTTAGGGGACTCGAACTGCCCCATCTTCCCAAAGCTTGCTCCACCATTCGCTATGGCCGCCTTATATAGCGAGGTTTCTTCCCTCAAGACTCTCATCTCTTCTTGGAGAGTGGTCATCACCGCATGTATCTCCTCCATTTGCGCTCGGAACTCCTTGCGAAGAGTGTCCAAACATGAGTTTAGAGTACCTTGCAACACACCCCTGAGGCATTCCTCCCGAGCCTCGATAATATCGTTGCTAGGCACATCTTCCTCCAACCGATCCGCCAACTTAACCACGATCTTTTTCACCCGCGTGAGTCGTGACTCCAAGGCAATTTGAACATCTTTCGACTTTCCTCTTCCTTTGCGCGTGGTTACATTCGCAGTGTTCACCTCCTCGGGAATCCCATGCTCAACAACGCTTGAATCCGCCATCTTTCGAACTAAGGCTCTGATACCACTTGTCACGGTGATGGATTTTCACTATCCGTGCGGCACTCAAACTACTCACTCCTTCGTTTGAGCTCAGCCTTACTCGTCACCCAAAGGTGATACTTGAGAACGCTAGAGAGTTTAGACTTGAAAATAAGCTTGTATTGAGAACACTTGAGGGCTTACAATGCTTTAAGAGTTTGTGGGATATGAGATGAGTTGGATGTCTTGGTAAATGAGCCTTGCATCCCTTTATATACACCTTTATAGAAGGGTCTAGACTTTGTGGTCTAGACTCTTCCATACTCTTCTCCTCCTAAACATTTACAAGAGTCTTTTAGACTCTTCTCCCTAGATATTTACATGGAGTTGTCTAGAATGCCTCCTAACTAGAAAACTCTAGAGTTGTCTAGAGAAGTTTAGAGCATTCTAGCCAACTCTAAAAAAAGTAAAAAATTGTCTAGAGAAATGTGAAAAACTCTAGACAATTCTTCCAAGGAAACCCCTTAAATTAATTCATCCGTAACATGTTGCGCTGGTTAGAGAAACTTCTGTACATGTTAGGCTTCTGATTAGACAAGGTGCTCTAGGAAGCTTTTGTTTATATATCTGGAGTTCGAGACCTGTAATCTGAATTTTGGCAGGAAGATGTAGATTTTGGTTCCATAATCTTCGATCAATAACATGCTTACCAGATTCCTGAACGCCTGCTCATCGTAAAGACTGTATTGAAAGTTAGTTCGCAATTGTGAATTTGTACAACTGAAAGTCTGAAATGACAACAATCTGCATACTGAGCAATGAGCATACACAAATACAACATGAGATTGCGGGTTCTTGAGACTTATACCTAACCGTTCTGCAAGTATGTAGCTAAATTATCTCTCCGGGTTCTTCCCATTGCATCAGCCTGCTTACAGATTTGCTCTCCATAACCCGGATCATGATATCCAGGCAAAGCCGCATCTGGTAGCAACTCATCGCCACAGTCGAGGATGATATTATGAAGCAAGCAGCAAGTGACGATGATGCTGGGCAATTTCTGTGTATCTGGCCGCCACATGACCTTGCTAAGAATTCTCCAACTTCCCTTCAACCGACAAAACGCCTTGGAAGCAAGTGAAGTTGCGGGTTCATGGGCATATCTGAATTTGGGAAAGGAGTCTGCAGAATCATCTTCCATATAAGGAGTCAAAAGCCAGGGAAGGAGAGGGTAGCATGCACCGCCAACTACGTACTCCCTTATCTCGACGCCTGTGGAGAGCGTCTGCGCTTTTCCACTCAAGCGTGACCCGTTTTCACAGAGCTTGTAGAAGCCGGAGCATCTCAACATTCTATAAACTGACATGCCGCCTGGCCAACCGGTAACGACGTCAAGAAACCTCATTTCGTGATCAACTATTCCCTGGAGCAACATGCTGTAGTTCTTGGCGTAGTCACGCCATTCATCAGAGATTTGAACAGCCGGGAGTGAAATGGCTATATGTGTCGCTCCTATTGCTCCTAAGCAATTTGGTAGCCCGAACAAAGCTTGGAAGCTTGATTTGATCTCCTCAGTGCGATCTGAGTCGGGCCACTTTAGGTGGTGCTTGGCGTGCTCTTCCAACGACTCGATGAATCTCCAAGTTACTTGAGAGACAGTGGATTGGCCGACACCAAATGATGCACCAACAGAGACTTGTGATTCCCCGGATGCCAATCGCCTTAGAGCAATTGCAACTTGTTTCTCGACGCTGAGGAGTCTTCCCTCGATGTTGATTAGGCCTGATGGTGGCCTTGATATAAGGTCTTCTCGTACTATTGAACATACGTACTGGAATGTCTTCTTCGACATCCGGAAGAAGTATCTGAACCCTTCCTCCTCATCACTTGGTACAGCTGCACCTGAATATTCATTGCCAGAATATGCAGACAGAATTTGCTCTTGGACACTCCTATATTAACTTATTGAATCACGAACGTCACCAAATTTTCACCCATGAGTATAACTTCTATGCTAACTCTAGATAGTAGATACACGAAATCTACTACTCCCTATCCTCAACTGATCAACTCTAGTCAAGTTGTCACCATTTAACACGTATTTTGAGTAATTTTGTTATTCTGAAAGCGATAAAAGTTTAAGCACAGAACAAAAGGGGAAATCCAACGAGCAAACCAAACCAATTCACACACCCCTAACGAAACCAGTTCTCAATAATGTCACAAGGGGAATTGGGTCAACTTACCATGAGAGGAAGAATTTTTGTGCCAGAAAGTGTCCCACCAGTCCGACTCCACTGCTCTGGGCTCAATCGGGACTACTACATTCACCACCTTCTTAGTTTTCTTCTTCTTCATGGAATCCTTTTTGTGTTTCCTCGCAGGACCCATTGTTGTGAAGAGACAAAGAGAGAGCAGAAGAGAACCCTTTTGATTTTGGGGAGAATTGGTTAGTGAAAGTGAATGGTGAGATGAGAATTGAGATCAGTTGGGTTTGCTGGTTTTGGGACATTTCTGAGTTAGGGTTTATGTGAAAGGAAGGATGATTGGCGTTTTGGTGAACTGCGAATGCAACAAAAGCCATTGATTAGGCAATGTTTGTATGCTCCGTCAAAATCAATTTTAAATTATTTTATAGTGTTAGAAAGGGTGTTTGATATTTTCTTTAATAATAATTTTAAGTAGTTTTATTTTTTATCTTATAAATTATTAGATCTGTTTTTTTTATAAAAAAATCAAAATTATTTTTAATTAAATAAAATAATTTTAAGTTGTTCTCATATCAAGCATCAAGCTATTTATTACTCCTTTCGTTTCAGGAAGGATGCAACGGATTGAATTGGCACGCATGTCAATGTAAAGTCTGACAAGCGTGCAACGACGATCAAACGCAATTTTTTTTGTAAATTTATCGTGAAACATTAATGGTTGAGTAAGTTACGTACTTCAAGTTAATACATTGAGATGATCAGACGTAATTTGATATGAAAACGAAACTCATATCCATACATATAAAATAATATAAAATACATAAATATTATAGACAAAATGAATTTTGGTTTGTTGTGTTTAATTTGACATGGCAATAGCTGATTAATCACATTATGAACTTCCATAGATAATCATATTAATAATTAAAAAAAATAAAATTTGATCATCACATACATACATAACAAAATTGATTTTGATAAACACGATTATAAAATTATTATAATTTTAATAAGACAGAAAAAATATAATCCCAACAGTCCCACAACCTATTGTTTCATCCCACGGTGAGGATTATTTCCTTTTCCTATGATTTATCCGTAATCTTATTCTCAGTAGTCCATCCATTAATGAGCCATAGCAATTCCCCATCATCCTATCGTGTCATGGCCACTCATGGGTTACCTTGTCCCCTCTGCGCATCAAATTGGCGCCAAAACCCCACAAAATTACAACAACATCTCCGGCCCCGACACCATCATCGCCGTGTCCATTCTATCATCTCCATCAACACAAATAATCCAACTGCTGGGATCGATTGCACGATCGCCGATCAGGTCAATCCTCCTTGTCATTGTCACCGGACTCCCACACGCTTCGGGGATTCGAGATCGGGTATATCCTCACTCGATGTCGCTGTACTTAATCATTGTTATTTTCGAATTGAATTCTCGAGGTTCTGATTGATTTGGTCGATTTGTTGTGCTTTTTGTGGCGCTGATGATGAATTTGGTGTGGAGAGAGGGTGCGATTTGGAATGTGGAATGCGTTTGATTGCAATTCAGTGAATCGAGTAGAATGCGTGTGGTCGAAAGGAAATCTGTTGCAGAGTAGGTGTGACTATTTGGCGTAGATTAGGGTTTTGATTTTGTTTGGATTTTGGTTGTAATGTATTTGGAGTAGTATATATGAGGTTTTGATTGGCATAACATGATACTATAGTACAAGACATTGATTGAAAAATTAGACTAAGTGGCTGTTTAAGCAACCACAACATAGGTAGTAAAATATTTAAGTGGTAGAGGTTATTCTATTTATTAGGTAATTCTGTTAAGGATGTCTTGATCATCGGTTCAAGTCTCAATAAAAACATTGCATCTCTCAAACCTTGCTATAACCAGGAGGAATTTGACACCGGGTATACTGAGTGATGTTGAGTAAGTATCTTGGATCATGGTGCCATGTTTTCCCATTAAAATAATGCTGAAGGTCGTTGAAAATTTTGGATTTGAGTAGAAAATTCAATAAACTGCAAGACCAGCTTACCGCAAATGAGTTAGTTCAGGAAAGGAGTAGTTGTGCTTTCAAGGGTTTGGATATAGAGTATAGACTTCTTCTTGTTTTGATGTTTATGAAATAAAGCAATCATATCATGCTCGATGGTGAATGAAAAATGTGAAATGCAGCCTCTCGTTTTTGTTGAATGAGGTAGACAGGGTACTTGCTGTGGCCTGTGGGCATTTCCTTCTCGTTTTGGAAGAAAGACGATTCCTAATGCTTTACTTTTGGAAGTTTGCAAATGATTGACGATAAGAAATCTGAATTTGGTTTAAATTTATTCGGACTTTCCATGGAGTTATACGGATTTGAGCCTCTGAAAGTTTCTGTTGAAGTAATAAGCCACAAAATTATCATTCCTTTTATGTATTTAACAGTTTTTGCTTTCGTTTATCATGGCAAGTAACATCAGCTAACCTATGTTCATGTTGGAATGCCTTAGCAGTGTGCTGTGAATAAGCCTGTACGACAAAGTGCTTTTGTTTTGTATGAAATTCATTTTGAAGAGTTCATCTTTATGACCTAAGGTTTCCTCATGTGCCCGAATCTAGTGCACAGCTCACGGTAACCACCGAAGGCTTTTGCATCGTGTCATTGGCGATGAGGATTTGATCATACACATGTAGGGAATACCTGCTCCAGATGCAAAAGTGGTTGCAGAGGTCCGTTTTCTCTGGATTCTTATTTGAATTGTGCTGATATGACTATCCATTATGCAACGCATCATTTGATCCCATTATTTGAATAAACTGTTAATGCTTTAATCTTTGTCTTTGAAATCAATCCGAGTGTTGAAGTGCTGAAGTGCTTTATTGGGTTTCTCATCAAACATCCTTATTTGCTTTCTTATCTTTGCTTGCCATGTTCCGAATCATTACAGCTTTCAAGTGACCAAGATTAAAAGTTAACCATTACCTTCATTCGCACAGCTAATCCGCACCATTTGAGATCACAAACTGGGTTGTTGATTTCATTATTAGTTATATGTAATTGGCAGACTGACCTTCGAAGCATCAATGAGTCATAACTCATAATATACAAGATTTTCTAATGTTAGGAGGCATAAGTGGATTGTTGGAATCGATTTAGGCAGCCAAGCAGGCACTGTCGATGCTTGAGGCCGACTGTTGTGATCCTAAAATCTAGCATTAGTAAGAAAAACCCTCCTAATGCTTTACATGAGGATATGCATCCAGCCAAAGTTAATAGAAGAAGAAAAAAGAATGTAAAATGAACTTTAAGGTGATAGGTGAAGAATAATTGATGATTATCATTATGATGCTAATCATAGTGCGAGTAGAATCTGGGCCCAGGTCAAAGGTATTGACGGCCAACTATCCAGAGATGGAAAAGAGATTCTAGCTGCTTTTCATGGCCTTAGAAACAGTGTAAGGTTATTGCTCTCCATTAATCTTTTCTAACTTGAGATTGGTTGAAGCAACTGCATGCTTTCTAACATATCTAGATTTAATCAAGGGAAGCATAGATTCAGAAATTGATTATGTTGTAGTCTGTTCTATAGTTGCTTTGCTGGATTCTCTAGCTCTTTTGTGTTCTGTGTATTGACATCTTAGTGAAACAATGTTTGCATGATAAAGTTCATGTAATTTGTATTGTATCATAATTCTATTTCGCTCGCTGGAGTGACTGGATACGCATTGATTCCCGAATCGATGACCTTAGTTCCTGCATAGCTCTGGGAATGCTCGATCCAAATCATTGCTTTCGGCTTGTTAAATTGAAAGCTCCTTAGAATGGTGAATCTAGAAAATCTCGAGTCTTTTAGATGTCGGATTATCAAAGGCCAATTACTTTTGACGGTTCTGGTTTAACTCATATATCAGATTAAGGGGCTGTGGTAATCGCTTCGAGCCTCTCCTTTGCTATTTTCTGTTATTCATTAGTAGCTGTTCCTCCTTCTTTCATGCGGTAGAATGATCCATCACAAGTTGAGTGTGAGATTCTCCACTTCTTTTTTATCCAATGACAATCCAATCTCAGCTGATTCCTTTTAGTTTTCTAATGAGATGCGACTGGATAGCTCAACTCTGTTGAGCTGGCTCAGTTTCCTGCCCCTTTTTCCTTTTGTGAACTCCAAGGAGGTGTAAATCCTTGGAGAAGAAAAAAACAAAAAAACAACCGATGTATTGAGTATTGACTCCTGCACAATCGAGGGAAAAGAGAATATAAGCAAGGGCCACTCATGATCCGTGATCGCTAAAAACAGAAAACTTTATGGTAAAAAGAATACTTGTTCCGCTGATAAGTTTTTTCACACTTGCACTTGTCCTTCACTGATCAAAGCATGCTTTTTTGTTATCTTCTCGTGTCATTGAAGGGAAGAAGCTGATGGTGTATTGTATTTGAAATGGAAAGGGAAAGAGTAGGAATGGGATCACCGGCACGCCTTGTTGGGTGTGGTGTTTCAGCTTTCAGCTTTCAGCTTTCAGGTTCGTGCTTTGGCCCCCACTAAAGGGAAGAGAAGAGAGGCCCCATGGTTCTGGATAAAACAGAACATTATTGTCAGCTCAAGATGTTGAATATACTTGAGATACTACTTGGAACATCTCAGTCTGTTTATTCTCTATTTTTTACCTTGGTGTTATTACTGAGACTTACGTCGTTCATGATCTTAGATTAGTGGGATATTGGGGTTGGTTAGTTCGCCGTTCTTAGATAGGATGAATGATCACGATGAAGAAGAGTGAGTGACTCCTAGAGCCTTGCCTTGCATATGATGAATCTATCAGGAAAGAGGGGAAGAAGTTTAATTGTTGGTACAAAATATCTGGTATGGAAAACTTGTTACAGTTCAGGGACAAAAAAAAAATAGGACCATGGCATACCTTTTTGTGAACATGGTATCTGGCAATGGATTAGGGTCTCTTTCTTTCGACTAAGCTTAGAATTACAAGTAATGTTGGAAGTTGATGTATAGATATTCAATACAATAGAAAGCACGTTTTGTGGCAAATAAGTCAATGGCAAAGGCCATGGACCAGTGAGTGAGGTTAGTTAAAGTTATGGGGCCTTCTTCACTAAATATAATGGGACTGAATAACAAGTTCTTATCTTCTCCTGACGAGCCAAAAGGCGTCTCTTTTAAGTTTGGGTTTTCAGCTGCATTTCCACTGAAGTTCCTAGAGTCTAACTCCATCAGCGTTGTGAACATGTTGATAGTCGAGGACAGCCGGGTCAGCTTCCGATGTCTAGGCAGGGACCTAGATAGATGTTTAGGCCGTTGTCGATGTAAATTGACTTTATAAAGATTAGATCGATATCTCCATCACTGTAACCGAACTGAAGGACGGGAAATTTGACATTGGAATTGCTTTCGTCGGGTATTTTGGGCCTGTCTAATGTTTAGCTGTTGTACAGCACTTCACCTGGATAACCTTATAGAACAGTAGACTCACTTAAGTTCTCTCTACATTTTTTTATATGAGTAATCATGTGATGATAAACCAAAGATTCTGTGCGAATGGGCCTCACTGGCCAAATCTGGTTTTCGTGTTACCTTAACGGTGCTTGATTTCGATTCGTCGCATGGTGCATTCATTAGCTTCTTGTTTCCTTAATGTTGCAATTGTCTTAATGAGTTGTACAGATCTTTGAAAGATTTTGTTTGTGTTTGCTGCTCTCTCTTTCCAAATGTTTTTGTTGAGAAATGCCATAGGAGCATATCATTTTTGTTCACGTTATCTCTAATTAGTAATTATATGCACATTCGAAGAGGTAGGATGTTTATATGGGCAGTGTTGAAAATATGATTTGCACATATGTTGCTATCTCTTAACTCCAAGGCATGATGATGTCTTGTACAAGGAAACGAAGGGTGCCACTCCTTTTAAAGTCTCTCATAAATGAATCCCTTGAAACTTCTTTTTGCTGAAAGTTCAATGCATTCTAGGAGTACTTTACATCAATTTAATACAGTAACAATTTTGACACGAATATCATGCAATACAACTTTGGTTTTGCTTAAGAATAATATCTAGTGGGGTCTAGCAAGCAAATAAACCGGGGCCTCGACAGCCGCTTGTGAAGTGCAATTGTAGCTATCCATTATGAGACAAGCACAAGTCCTTGCTCCTTTTGACTGTCCTTTCATGCATAACCTTAATGGGGACAAAATTTTGCCTCAGCCTACTAAGCCTATTCTGTGCATCTTTAGAAATTGTTACAAGTGAACTATTGTGTTCAGAATGTTAATTTCAATAAGCTGTACTGTACTCAAGAATCTACTTCTTTCTTTTTTTTCGTTGTATATTAATCGTAACGTTTTTTTATTTGATCAATTTTCAAAAAATTATAATTTTTTTTAATATAAAAAATATCAAATTAATCTCATATGTTATAATATATGTATTATCTTTTTTCATAATAATTCTATTATTACTAAAATATATTTTTTCTTCATCAAAATCTACACAAATTTAACATTCGTATAAATTCTTGTGACGTATCAAAATATTTTAATAATAATCGGACGGAGGGAGTATGGCTTTTTGGTATGGGATCAAAATCAGAAACACTTCACTGCAAACATTATTCTTCAATCATTTTAGCTTATCGTAAGTTTATCTATGGATGAGATATTTCTATCAAGCATGTTCTGATATTTAGTTCAATTGCTGATGAAAACATTCTCCTTATACGAGATAAGATTGTTTTCTTTCTATTTATCTATTTAAAAAACAGTTAAAAGAGAAAAATTTATGTTTTGTGATAAGTTTAACAGTAGTATTACTTGCAAACATTATTTAGACCAGACAGACGACCTTTAATGCAGGACACATTTGAGCCCCCTCCAATATAAAAGGGCAAGAAACCCACCACCCTTTTCCCACATACCAAGTTCAAAATCCCAAGAAAATGGAGGACATGAACCTAATTCTATGTGCCCCTAATCATAACACCATTGATGCAAAGCTCCCAGAGAGTCCAAGGCTTCCAATGGAGTTTCTCTCAAGATCATGGAGCATCCCTGCACTTCAGCTCCCAAAAGCTCCCAAGGCTGTTGGGATTTGTCCCACTCCGACTATTCTTGAAGAAGATGGGCAGGTTGAGGAGTCTGTGATGCTGGAGCAGAAGCACAGGGTTCTTTCCGAGAAGTCTTTCTCTTTCGCTTCGCCGACAACTTCTCAGCTTGTTCTTGAACGCATCTTGGCTCAAGCTGTGAGTTCCTGTTGCCACTCTCAAGTTCTTCAGCTTTCTTCTAGTGTTTTTGTGTCCTCTATGTTTATAAAACAGAGGAGAATGATGTTGTTGTATCTGTGTCTGCCGATTCCATGTAATGGGATAAGAGGCTTGGTTTGTTGTTGGTTTCATTTTTATGGTTTCATGGGGAATTGATGATAGGCTTGTGTATTGAATCTGAGGCGGGGTGGGATACAGAGAAAAACAGAGCCATTCCCTGATTCTGCTCTCTGTTCCCATGATCAAACATTACAATCATTTTAAGGGTTATGCAGCTGCTGAACATGTAAAGTAATGGAGTTGATGCATAAGATTCCTAAAGAAAATGAATCCAGTATTGTCGTATCCATGTATCACCCAGATTGTGTTAGTGTAGTGCGATTGAGGGGGGATTTAATGATGAACAACTTGGTTTCCTGGTGGATTCTTTTTGGTATGCTGATACTAAATGCTTTATCAGATCCTTGTCATTCCATTTACTGTTTCGTGGTACCATTATTTGAAAAAAAATTTGGTATCATATCAAAGACAAATAGATCATGGAGTTGATTCATTGTTTCTTGTGGCCATTAATTTTGCAGGATGTTTCACCATTGACATCTGGGAGACCTTCATGTAGCGAGCCGATCCTCAATGGACTCTCTCTCAATGAAATGGACAGCCCCAATGTTTCTCCTCCCAGAGATTTTGATTACAAGGTTCCCCTCCTCATCTATCTCATTCTATCTAAGCTATATATGTTTCATTGAATAATGCTATATATTTTTATTAGAGTTGCTATTCATAGATATATCTGATGGATTATTTATAAGATGGGGTTTAGGGTTCATTTTGAATTAGTCAATTGGCTGCAGCATATTAGGTTTCAACACTGTGAATCTATGTTTTCAGTACAATTAACCTAGGTCACATTTCTATTTACAGTTATGACACATGTTGATTATACTAATAGCCTAGGTCCATTGTGATGAAAGTTTAACTTGCTTCAGCTTTGTGGGAAGAAGTAAAAGCAGCCATGTAATTCCGTTATAACATTGGAAAGTAGAATAAAAAGGGTGCTTAGACCTCATAAGATGCATATGCACTTATTTATTTTGCTTCAAGCTTATAGGAATGTCAATGTGACAGCTATACATCCATTTGTGTTCGTTTAACCGAAATTGGACATGATTTGATCGACAATTGATCAATTGATCGATGATAGGGTGGATTATGTTAACCAAGATCAAGATCACCAATCCCAAGTAGATGAACCCATACAGAATCTAGCTTGTAAGAAGATAAACACACATCTGGGTCTATACTGATAGAATGAAGCATCTTTTTTTTTTTTTTTTCCAACCTACAAGTTTTGAAAAAGCAGCAATTCATCTTTTCAGCTTTCCCTTCCCTTTTCCCTGTCACAGCCACCTTTCATGTCTCCCCTTCACAATACCACTCTCTGCTCAGAGACATTCTGCAAATTTCCATTTTTCACACACAGAGACCACTGTTTGCAAACCAAGGGCCTGTACAGCTGTACTGTACTTTGCCCATTTGCCCATTTGCCCATTTGCCCATTTGCCCATTTGCCCATTTCCCCATTTTCCCATTTTCATCATAAACATTTGTCTGCATCTCCATGAATTATTATTTGCATACATACCCCTCTCTCCTCCTCTCCTCCTCTCCTCCTCTCCTCCTCTCCTCCTCTCCTCTTCTGTTTCCCGCCACCTTTATCAGATAAAATGGAGTCATTATTCACTGTCTGGTATTGTCGTTATTAATTTTGATCGGCATTTTTTTGAGTAAAGTTTTCTGATATGAGGTGTGGGCCTAGATGGACTGTGATGGTAATTGTGACTTGTGAGTTACCTACATTAACCCCCAGATTCTTTACTTCGAGCCCCAAGTTGATGTGGACATATATATGGTCATGGTAATGGTACTGCTTGTACACTAATGTTTAAGTGTATATTTATGGTGCGAATACCAACCAATGCGATTCTTTTTTACTCTGATGTATTTGTTCTCTTTGGCAATAATGTTTCATAACTTGATTATGATCTTTAGTTTTGATCGCGGTTCTCTTGGGAGAATGGGACGTTGAATCATTTGCCTGTTTTCGGTAGAAAATGATGCTGTTTTTTCTTCTTTTTTTTTTTTTTTGTAGAAATGTTTCTTTTCCAAGTAAAGGTAGAACAAGACTAGAGAACAAAAAGAGGTAAAAACGAAAGGAGTAAAATTGAAAAGAGCTTAAAGGAGTTACCTTTAAACCCAAAAATAGTTCGGAGAGCTGGAAGAACTTCAAGGGGAATCGTCTGGAAATGGGTTGTGAAACTTTAATCTCACTGAATGACGAAAAAGTTATTGTTTTGCTTTATCCCATTGCAAAGAAAAGCAAAAGAGAGAAAAAGAAGGCAACTTTTATTAAATATTTTCTTTGTACAAATTAAAGTCCACTACAAAAGAATGGTATAAAGAGGGTTGAAGCCGAGACATTAAAATATTCTCCTCCGCTCTGTTTTTTATGTTAACTTTCCTCTGTCTCCTTGCCAATAATTTTCTATAGAATTTTTAATGAGCTTTTTCTTATAAACATGAGCTTCAATTTATAATGAGAATTTTAATTAAATGATGTTATTGTCATTTTTTGTTCTTGACAATATCAATAATGTTCCGCATTGTGGACTACGATTGTGGCCAAGCCCTATGTTTTGGGAGGGTATTCACCTACTTACATGATTATGTAGCATCAGATGTTCACTTGTTGAATAGGATTCAAAGGAGGAGAACCATAGATTGTCTAATAGATCGAAAGCTTGCTTCTAAGGAGTACACTTGATCAAGGCATCTTCAACTAGAGGTTTTTGATGGACAAATCAAACAAGTCTCCAAAATATTGATAACATTTGCTTGGTTGTTTGTGAACTTGGCGTCAACCTCGATCCCTTGTTGTTACAACCATAACAACACGGTGATTCGATGGTGAGAAAAATGTCAAATCAAGAAAAAAAAGGAAAAGAAAATCTGCATCCTTGGGGCTCAAGTTTTCCATCGTCGGATCTCCCGTGTTGTTGTGTTGTAGTAACAGGAGATCCGTTTCCCCCATCAAAGCTAAATTTCTTACCAGGTAGAATTTGGTTAGACGGGGGAGTTACCTTCCCATGCTATTAGTAGTAGTATTGTTTTTTCGAAGGAAGAACAGAAGTTGTTGGTTGAGAGTCCCATCTTACCTGCAGCTTATCTGCTTATTTGAAACGTCATTTCTCTTCCTGCTCAAGTTAGCAAGGTCCTCTCTTCTATCTTTTCAAAGTTGCTGTTATTTTCACCTTGATACCTTCACAGCATCAGAAGCTGGAGAATACAGTAGGCTTGAATTGCCCAATGGCTATTCACCTTCATGTTTTCATCCCAGTGGTTGCAGAATTTCCTGCCTTGATTGTGATATCTGTCAACAAATCAGACTCCTGTTTTTGTGTTGTAACCGTAGGCTTGAAGCTTGACCTCCATGCATCCCTAATTTATTGTTCTAACCGACACATTTTTTAAGAAATGTGTTACAGAATAGATATGTTTCTGTGAAGTTTGATCAACTTAGATCTAGTGATTTGCACCAGTAATTGCGTTGAGTTGCAACGTAGTTCCTTGACAGTATTATTGAAGGGTATAGTAATGCTTTATGTATGCTCTACATTGTAGATCTTTCTTACAATAAAGTCTAGAATGGAGAATCACGTAGAAGGATGAAAGTAAAGTAGCTCATTGGCATGGATATGCGGCAATACGTTGTTAATAGCATTTAATCTTTCATCTCGTATCATGCTTTGAAGTATGATATGCTGAAGCTGCTCATTTCTTAGCTGCTAATTGGTGTACCTCTTGCAGTACCTCAATTCTGGCACGCCGAGACCATTATTGATGGCTAATCGAGTAGGTCCGAAGAATGGCTGTGGTACTCTTGCTCCAGCAGGTGGAAAGACAGTGGGAAGGTGGCTGAAGGAGAGAAGGGAGAGGAAGAAAGAGGAAGCAAGAGCACAGAATGCTCAAGTCCATGCTGCTGTTTCTGTAGCGGCCGTAGCTGCTGCTGTGGCGGCAGCTGCAGCAGCCACTGCAGCTTCATCCGACTCCAGAAAGGATGAGCATTCAGCCATGACCGATGTGGCAATGGCATCGGCTGCAATGTTGGTGGCTGCACAATGCGTAGATGCGGCTCAGTCGTTGGGAGCTGATCATGACCACCTAGCCTCCATCATTACCTCTGCTGTTAATGTTCAGTCTCATGGTGATATAATGACTCTCAATGCAGCTGCGGCCACAGGTATGCCATGGATGATCTTCATATTCGAAGAATCATGCTTGCTTTTGACTACACTTTGTAGGGAAAAATTACCTCAGGTGTTGAGGTTTTTAAAGTTCAAGGGCAACATCATCATCTAGGCCTTACCATTTATAAATGTATTTTTATGTAGCTCTAAGAGCTGCAGCAACGCTGAAGGCAAGAACAATGAAAGAAGCAGCGTGTAACATTACTGCTGTATTGCCTGTAGAAAGAGGACTGAGGATGAAAGCTGAGAATGGTAATTTCCACAATGGCGAAATCCTCACAAGCGAGAACTTCTTCAGCTTTTGTAACGAGCGCCTCCTTGCCAGAGGATGTGAGCTTCTTAAACGTACCCGCACAGGTAGTATAATCATGATGTTTTACCTAGTGAATTCAATGTGGGACCTGAGCTAATCCGGAAGTGAATTGAGCGACTTTCTTTGCTTGATTTAGGTGAACTGCACTGGAAGATAGTCTCTGTTTACATCAACACATTAGACCAGGTAGATATCGTTAATTTGTCTCACAAATTTTTACTTTGTATCAAAGCTTCATCTGATGGCATTGCCATGTCCTTTCGTTACCAACCTGTATACCTTTTCACAGGTGACGTTGAAGATGAAGAGCAAGCATGTCGCCGGTACCATCACCAAGAAGAAAAAGGGTAAACCTTCACCCTATCTCATAGGAGTATCAACTAAGCGCTTCCACAGTCAATTTTTGGATTAGCAATTGAATATCAAAACATCATAAGTTAACTGAATCTAAGCAGAAACATGGTTTCATTTAATAGCCTAGTAGCCATTTTGATTACAGGGATCCATAACTTAAGATAGTGGTAAACTCATAGGTCTCCTAGGCTGTTCTATTGACTAGTTGTTTTTCAAAGCGAGTTTACGTGAGCATGAGTTCTGTAAAACTTACCTGTGTATTTGGAGTTTATAGCATGTAGCATAAGGATTGTTTATCAATTTCTTCATCCCAGGCCCCAAAGCAGCCCAATATTTATCGAAAGATTGAAATGACAACTTAGACCTGATATTTTTGCTTTCTGGATGACAGACATTTTGTTGGATGTATGCAAAAACATGGCACCATGGCCGGAGAGGTACTTCATGGAAGGAGGAGAGGAGCGACGTTACTTTGGGCTCAAGACAGCAACTCACAGGGTCATCGAGTTCGAATGCAGGAACCAGCAGGAGTATGATGCCTGGACTGAGGGCGTCTCGAGGCTTCTCACCATTGCTGCTGAAAGGAGGAGATTTTGAGCTTGAAAGTCTTATATAAGAAGAGTATATACTGCTCTTAGAGTAGCTTGTTTCTAGTTCTTCCGGTATCTGAAGGCGAGAATTTTGTACCATACGAAGGAGACTCGCTTGCGTCCATCAAGGAAAGATGATGTATAGCTGCCGCCAGCACTCCGCCGCTGAACTGCTGTATTTCAGCATGCTTGTGTATTCTGTAATTTGTATGCCATGACACCATGTCACTGCTTGTTTTCCAATTTTAGTCGAAAATCGATGGACTGAAGATATCATGTGTATGTTTTATCTTTGTGCCTATGGTTGTGGGAATGATGGGATCTCTATTACAGGGGAATGTTCTCTTTTTTAAGATGGTATCGCCGGTAACCCACATTGGTGCATGTCATCCATGAGTTTTCGAACTTAGGATCTCATCTCTCTGCGGAGGATTTTTGGTCCTCTGATCCGCGGCAGATGGGGTGGGGTTGCGCCCCAGTGTTCTCTTTTTAGTTCTCGGGAATTCTCCCAAATAATAATAGTTTCAATTATGCATATTTCTCTTGAAAAATTATTGTTATGTTATTTAGTGAAGCACCTAGAGCACCTTAAAACATGTGAAATGTCACTGTCAATGATAATTTTATGTTCTGTCAATTATTTTGGGATGAAGACAATGTATATAAAGAATTTTTTTTGAATTGATTGAATCGTCAATGATAGAATTGAGACCACAAAATCCATAAACAGACCTTGTAACTAATGAGGGAACGATTATAACTACTGAAAAGCTTCACAAAAACATAAAAAAGTAGAAATCTCGGTCAAGATAGCTAGCAGCATCATCGCCTCCAGCTGTAATTCATCACCGGGAATGAATCGAAAAATTCACGTTTGGTTCGGGAAGAGATCATGATATTTTGGAACGGAATGGCAAGATAATCTACTTTTATTAAGTGATTTATTAGATAATCGAAAACAGAGGATCTTGAATATGGCAAAAGTTTACAACACCCAAGTTTTTTTTTTTTTTTTGGATAGGCATGTGTAGCAGCTATCGGAAGCACTTGATGATGTCCATGTAAACTGTCATAGCCAGGAGAATGTAGTCATCGTAACAGACCGCAGATAAATCCATTCAATCTACATTACGAAATACATCTTCTTCAGCAACGTTGCTGCAAGAGAAAAAACAAGCGATGTGATACTGTTCAGATTGTCGACTACTTCACGTCTTCATTTAATATGTATTACGCTTATCTATTACGGGAATAACTTCAGGTCACAGAGCAAGACTCATGATAGGCCATGCACAAGGACACGGGCCGTGCCACGGGTCACGTCTGCAAGATTAGATTTATTTAAATCATTTTATTTATAGGTCTATTAATATAACCCATGTTTTATTCATCCATGTGAGTTTATATGAGTTGAGTTATGATCTATTACGATCTGATACGCTCTATAATCTCTCTTTCACATAATGTTTTGTCACTACGGTTTTTACGATGATGTTCTTGTGGGGTTTTTTTTCTACTATTCGAATTTTTCCACATTAAATTGTTTGTTATTGTTTATCTCGATTTAGTATCTTCAATTCTTTCGGACCACCTCTTTAGAATTCTTAGATCTTGTGATAACTTGCAAGTTGCATCCGATCACCGCCTATTCCGTCTGTTTAGTGCTCCTAAATCTTGTGATAACTTGCAAGTAGCATCCGATTACCGCCTATTAGTTCCATGACGTAACTTTTTCTTACGTGAAGTCGACATGACAAAATGAAGAAGTTGAAAATTTAATGATCGACCACATAGTTGTTTCGAGAGACACCGTAATGTCTCTTTTAAAAAGCACGAGAAATTAATGTCATTTTCCCTATGTACTGTAGTCCATCATCATGATCTTCCTATGTTTATGAGATTATAAATCCCGGCCACAATTTTCTCCTGAAAATGAAAGTGTCACAGTGACCCTACATTGATATTGATATCCAACTATTGTACCTTGCACGTTTTATCCTCCACAAATGCCTCACCCATCAATTTCATCAAGCCAGGACAAACCTTTCCCTTTACATTTTGGATTGTGCCGACTTTTTCTGTGAAAAAGGGTGCAATTAATTGTCCATAGATCTCATTTAGGCAGATCTCTTTTTCTCAAATTCATCAAACTCTGTCACCCTAAAGTTTAATCAATGGTTCGTGCGCCCTTCACGCTCTCGAGGTTGATAATCCTTTCCTGGATTTCACTTGGATTGTTAAGCATTTGTGTCATTAAAAATAATTTTTGTTACATCGTATGAGATATTGATATGTGAAACTTAGAATGCTGTCGAAACTCTTACATCAATTATGTGTTCAGATATTTGATAGTTTTTATTATTTTATGATAAGACTGTATATATCTCGTCTTTTTCAAATCTTGTATTTCATGAGATTATTAGTTTTACCCTTTAACTATTTACAATACTAACTTACCATTTACAAGTATAACAAGTCTATTGAAACTCACTGAAGATGAGAGGAGGTAGATGCTCACGCTGGTGTGGTGCTTTTGCGGTGAAGGTAACTTTCCTACACTACAAAATCTCCTCTCTTTTTTTTTTGGTACAAAAAATCTCCATTTTTTTAGGCAAAACTCCAGAATCTTCTAGTATATCACCACTTCCCCACTGTTCCATTATCTCAACAATGAGCAAACATCCACTCTTTCACTTGTCTTCACTTCAAATAAAAACAAAAACCCCATAAACCCCTTAGCTCCAGAAGTTTCCAAGCACAACCCATTTCTAATTTTTTTCTCATATTTAAATGAAAAAAGGAAAAAACAAAATCTCAACCCTTGCTTGATCCTTTCCTCTTGTAAGAATAGGACGAAATAAAAAGAAGTCCAACCCGGCTAATAACATCACCAAAAAGCTGCCATCTTTTTCGTAAATTTTGACTTCCTTTCTCTCATAATTCTTCAAAAAATTCAGATATTTAAACCGTTTAGTGGTTACCAAATTGACATCTTTGCTGTTTTCCTCTGTTTTCATTTTCTCTGATCATCAACCCTCAATAACTTTTTCTTGTACTTCATCATCTCTAGCTCAAGTCTGATCCATATCCCGAACTGGGTTCGCCTCGTATCGATCGATACTTCAGTTCTTGATCAAATATCCTGCTCTGTATCGAAAATACCCGTGTTCTTGGAATTCAGAATCAGTAACATTTGGTGTCTGAATTGAGCTCCCGTGCCTCGATTCGATCATTACTCTCATCCGGATAGTGATCTATATCGACTGGTCATTCGTTTCAGCTCGGGTTTCCACGGTGTCGAAAATTGGGATGAATAGTCTATACCAAGTAAAAGAGGAGTCACATGAATCAAGCTCCTCTTCGTCAATGTATGGCGAGGCGCCAATGCCGGGAGAATACTTGAAGGCGCGGCCGATGGAGGGGATATACGATAACGGGCCACCGCCATTCTTGAACAAGACGTATGAAATGGTGGATGATCAAGGGACAGATAGTGTTGTTTCATGGAACAGAGGAGGAAAGAGCTTTGTTGTTTGGGATCCTCATGCTTTTTCAACTACTCTATTGCCAAGATACTTCAAGCATAACAACTTCTCTAGCTTTGTCAGGCAGCTCAATACCTATGTAAGTTTATGTGATTTTCTTTCTGTGTAGTATGTTCGGATAATCCAATTCTGCTCTGGATATATCGATATTATGTTGACATGCTATCGGATTGCCTCCAGCGATTGTATAATCTGTGACCGTTTTTATCGTTGAATTTGTTTGTGACTCGTGATAACGGGTCAAATATGAAATTTGATGTTCATTTCAAGGTTCAAGATGGGAGATTAAGACAGCATTTCTTCTGCTCTGGATATATCGATATTATGTTGATATGTTATCGGATTGCCTCCAGCGATTATACAATCTGTGACCGTTTTTATCGCTGAATTTGTCAGTGACTTGTGATAACGGGTCAAATATGAAATTTGATGTTCACTTCAAGGCTCAAAATGAAAGATTAAGACACCATTTCTTCTTGCACTAGCTAGTTCTTGCATTGTGTCTAAGTGACATTTTCATAGTCCTTTGTAAGATTTTTTAGTTCACTCAACTCGCTTACGTATTTTTTCGAGCTTTGATTAACAAAGTAGTCTATCATATAAATCATAACACATCATGAAAGTGCAAGCTACCTAAAGAGTACATCGCGAATAATGACGGTTGATGTGTTACATTTGGGTGCAATCTACACTTATAGCTTTAATTAAGTACATTGTGGGGGCATTTGTGTTAGTTAGAAACCAAACGAACTAGGTTTCACTGTATCTTGAAACTTTATTGAAACAAAATTCCATCAACTAGTTCCATACATTGGTTGGTTCATTATGAAACTTATAGTTCAAAGCCACCACGATCTACAATGTTGGTTTAGCTACTCAACCTATACCGAAAGTCTACGACCGACAGTCAAGTCACACAATTGTCTGAATTTTCTAGTTATGCGATTTGATAGGTGAAAAAGATTGATATGGTACTCAATATAACGGCATGTTACATTGTGCAGGGATTCAGAAAGATTGATCCAGATAGATGGGAATTTGCCAATGAAGAGTTCCTCAGAGGGCAAAGGCACCTGCTCAAGAACATCAAGAGAAGAAGAGCTCCTCCCCAGCCGATTCCCCTTCAGCAAGGCATTGTCGAACCGTGTGTCGAAGTAGGAAGATTTGGCGTAGATGCTGAAGTTGACCGCCTAAAGCGCGACAAACAGGTCTTGATGATGGAGCTGGTGAAGCTTAGACAACAGCAACAGAACACGAGAGCGTATCTACAAGCAATGGAGCAAAGACTCCTAGGCGTGGAGATGAAACAACAACAGATGATGAACTTCCTCGCAAGAGCAATGCAGAACCCGACATTCCTTCAACAGCTGGCGCAACAGAAGGAGAAGAGAAAGGAGCTCGAAGAAGCACTTAGCAAGAAAAGAAGGCGTCCAATAGATCAAGGGCCAAGAGCTGGATCAAGCTACGATAGTCGTGGACTAGGATTTTGCCCCATGAAATCTGAGCAACAAGAATTCGTTGGTCGGTTTGGTGGGTCCGAGGTGTCAGAATTAGAGGCCCTTGCATTGGAAATGCAAGGGCTGGGTCGGCAAGGGAGAGAGCCTGAGTATCAAGATGAAGAACCAGGAGGACTAAAAGGCGACGATAAGGAGCTAGACGACGAGTTTTGGGAAGAGTTGATGAACGAAGGATATAAAGGATTGCGCTAGAGAGGACGGAGGTGAAGAGAAGAGGCCTGGTCGCTACAGCGACCAAGTAAATTAGCAACATTGTCGTCATCATCATTGTGGAACCATCAGCGGCCGACATAGCCATGGACTATACTCTTCATGCCGATATTAGGGAGATGATCGCTAATGTTGTACAATTTTTGATTTCTTGGTGCGGCCGAGCTGCTAGGGGTGCTTTTTTAAGCCTCTAGCGCACGGTTTCTTCATGATGTGATCGTATCATCACTTTTGTCAGTCTAGGGTTAATCTTGTTTGCGTAATTTAGGTTCATTGCGTTGCCGGGGGTGTTAACGAAAAGACAAGCATTTTATCAGTAGTGTATTCAAATTCTTTGGATGTGTGTATTGTATTATTATCCATGTTTCGTTCCTTCTCGAGAGACGCATGCATCCTATACCGCTCAACGAATTCTTAGCTTTCGAACTCATGCATGGTTCGACTTGAGACGAAAGTATGAGAAGATCCTTTTTATTTGGCATCAACATGGACCAACAACAAATCTTCAGGAAGAAGATCTATATGGTCCTCATGACAGTCGTAATTGCTAATAACATTGATTAACGTAGCGAAAAGGATAGTAGACATCTTGTCACTATGATTAGATGTGCACGAGGAGGCGTATTGATCACTGATCGAAATACCTATAGTTCATAGTGCTGGACTGAAAATAAAAGGTCTTGGTAGACTATATCTAGAGCACTCGTCCTTCATTATTTCCAGTTCTTATAGAACCTACAGAGGTGGTCTCACAATCGTATAATTGTCCTGAAGAAGACATAGGCGCTGTCGATCACCCATTGGTTGACGATATCCTCCATCGGAAGGAAAACCCATTCTGCAAGTAAGAAAATGTGAACACGGCGAACGACGACTTCTTCCTATGCATTTTGGGTGACACCCCTTGTCGATGAGTTAAGTGTTTCCTTCCCACCCTCGAGTTCGAGAAATAGATAGCTGGACTTACTTCAACCACATGTTCGAGTTCCTTTATCATACTCCTGGGTGCGTCCTCTTATCGTTTCTTTAAGAGTTGCACCTACAAGATAACAGAAGATGCTAATCATGTGCTCTATGCGAGCCAGTTTAGAAATGTTTGGGGTGAATTTATTTCTTGATGAGGCACAAAATTTGTCATGTCGGCTATATTGTTAAATATGTTTGAAATATGATCTAACGTGTCTTGGAAGAAGAAGAGACGCAAAATTTGGATGTCCTTATTCTTTGCGATAATATGATCTAGTTGGGATGAGCATTTTTCGAGGCAAGATTCCAAGATGGTGCAATATTACCTGAATTGATTTTATTGCGAATTTGATTTTGGGTTAAGAATTTGATGGTAGGATTTACCATTTAATATGCAAACTCGTTTATACATAATTCTGGTGTTGGTACCATGATTGGCACACGCAAGCTGAGGATTTGATGGGAGGATATTATGTTGTTTGTGGAGTTTATCTGGGAATTTCAGATGAGCAGACGACTTGACCTTGTTTGATGCTTTAATTGATTGTTGTACTAGTTTTTCTAGTTTTGTTTGAGCGGTTTGTTTGTTGTATTGGATCCTGGATAAGGATCTATTGAACTCATGCTGTTTCAATTATCAAAAAAAAAAAAAACAAAAACAAGATAACAGAAGAGAAGAGCAAGAGCAGTTATCAAGATGAAAAAGAAGCAAATAGCAACGACAGCAAGCTTCGACTGAAGCGAAAATCATCGCTACTACACGACAGAAATATCGACACCTAATAGCCATAGTGTGATTGCATCATTCAAACGTATCAAAGACCGTAAATGCCAAGAATAGTTTGGTACTCACTCAATATGGTGGTCACTCAATATGCCTACACTGTTAAATGCCTAAATGTTAATCTGTCTAAATGTCTGAAGAGTCATAGCGTGATTTCATCGTTAAAAAACGCATTAACCGACACCTACTTGCTTGGTACTCACTCATACGCCTACGTGTCTTCACCAATATTTTCATTCTAGTACTGAACTGTTGGTGTGAAGAGATATTTGATATTCAAGAGACCCTGAGGTGGCAAAACAGGATTTTCACAAAGAACTTCTACATCTTGCAAAAAAGAACAAGCTTCAAATCTGAAGCATGATTAGTTTTGACCTTGCAACAAATTTTGAAAAATTAACCAAGATAAAGCGACGAGCAATGAAAAATCGAGCACTGAAATTCTAAAGATCGCTCAAAAGAAAGTATACAACAAAAACACATTCCACGAAAGACCAGACTCTTATCTATTTGAAAAAACAAGCACCGGGAGTCCGGGACTCAATCTTTTCATTTTGTATATTTTGTTAAATGAGCCAAACGTAAACTAAAGTAGGAGAAAAAGAACATTGTTCTATATTCTCTTATACTCACCATCATACGGAAAACAGTTTCTCCACTCCACTGTATTATCTCAATTCAAAGCAGACTCTGTCTGTCGATACGTACTCCAATAAACTGGTCCAGCACATTTTTGAATGCCTGTGAGAATATAAGAGAATTAAGGGCTGTGTATTCTGCATAACAGAAGAACTCTCCGGAATCCATATTTTCTTGAGGTCATGCAAATATAGACTTCAAAAAGATGATCAGAGTATATTACATGTAGAATCCATGATCATCATGAGAGGTCAATGATCTCGTTAGATTTTATCCCCTTTTCTTTCTCTTTCTTTTCCCCCCTTCCCCACCTTTTCTTTCTTAGTATAATACTCGACGTAATAGCTCGGGTCAGGTCAAACGCGTAAGAGACAAAAAGATTAAATTTACTTTTCACATTACTTAGTACCGATTCTCAAGCATAAGTGTAAATGAAATCAAACAAAGAATCAACGGGGCAAATTAGCAAAACAAGTACTACAACTGAAGCACCCTGAGAGAGTTTGGTGCATTAATTGACAGCACAAAATCAATAAAGAAAAATGCCAGAAATTTTTTGGCTTGAGAAAATTAAGAACAAGGAGAAGAAGGTAGGTACTGATCATCGCCTATCAAATGCAAAGTGACGACTTTGAGCAGCGTTTAGATTTCCACGAAGTAGTGTACCATTTACCTGACGTGCAAATGACTCTTTGCCGTTCAAAATTGCATCCATAGCCATAGACTGGTGGTCAAACACAGAATAGAAGTCCTGGTAGAATTTGCTCCTAATATGCAGAAAACATTTCCCATACTAAAAAAGTCTGTAATTTATATAGCTGACAAAAGTAAAGATCGGAAAGTTCTAAAAGCAAAATGTACCGCTCTTCTTCATTAATCACTTGATCAAGCTGATCAAACTTCCGAGTGAGAACTTCCGCTCCAATGGGAGAAAGCAGGTGGGTTATAAGAGCCTCCAAGGTTCTCGGGAACTTTTGCTGCAAAGAGCACATAATTTTCAGCAGAAATATCCAAATGTTTATTCCATCTAAACAGAGAACAAAAGGCAGCAATAGTGGTATAGGATATTCTACAAAAATGGTTCAAAAGCGTTAAGGACTAACTCACCACCATAGCAAGGAAGACAATCTGAAGAATAACTGGTTCCATATTCCATAATATCTTGGCTACAGGATCATCAGCCAAGCTGAACAAATCACCAACTTGAACGCTTGTGCTTTCTGTATTTGAGCTAATCCCATCATTATGAGCCGTGGTTGGCTGCAGAGGTGCATTACCAACTTTAACACGATCATGGACTATAGTGACTAGCTCATGCAGAGGTGGAAGTGTTTGGGGTCCATGAACAGAGAGAATATCATTCTGGTGTTGGTTGCATCCTTCAAATTCCTTGTTCTCAAGCTCTGGATGGGCATTATTTACATGATTATCTGCGCATTATAATGTACATGTTTCCCGCTTAATTAGCTGGCAGAATTAGGTTTGCTCGGAGTTCAAGACCAATCACCAAAAGAAATGACAGCTAAGCTAAAGAGATAATGAGAAATTCACCTGCTTTGCTAACCATAGGTTCATTCTGGTACGTTACATGTGAACTCGGAACAGATGAACCATATAACATCTGATTCTGCCCTATTGATACATAGAAAGAGTAAACGAAACAGACAAGGGAGGGAGTGAAACAGACATGATGAGACAAACTTAAGATCATAAACCCAGAACAACATGGGTTCACATATCACTCAAAAGAGGCTATTAAGATACCAAAGACAAACTATAGTTTATCACATCAGTCCAACTGACGGAAGTACAAGCGCCCCAGTCACCCCAAATTCCGATCAATTTTTTTTTTTTTTAAAACTAACGCCAACAAGAGGTGATGGCTACATTTTTTCATAGATGAACGAGAAAAGCACAGATCCAGCAATAAACCACCAAGGTAATACAAGTATACAACCACTACCTAAAAAGTTTAAGCAGAGATAGAGTTATTCACATACCATCTCCTTGTCAACTAATCTTCAATTCATGGAGTTGCATTTGATCCCACAACAGAGCGTAGGAGACAAGAGGAAAAAAGGAAAAAAAGAGTAATATAGAAGTCATCATCTTGTATACAAAAGGAGAAAAGAGAAATGGTAGAGATCATCAATAACATGTTATACCTTCTAAGCAGTACTCGCAAATAATATGCATCCATGTGCTCTGACATGCGACACATTATACTTGATTGCCACCAGATGTTTACAGCAATGGTCAATGCATCACTGTCTACTTGATGGAACCTGTAAAATCAGGGAGAAAACTTATAGCACCAATGATAGCACGAAAATGATCCAACTATGGTACTCTGATCAAGGTCAGTATATTATGCAAGATAAATGTTCATCAAGTTTCTTTCGCAGAACTTGAAATAAAACAGCATTTTACGAATATAAGAACCGCAAGGAAAACTCATCAATAAAAACTTCCCAATGAAAGAAGTAACACTAACACCTTACCATCCCTCAGGAATGAACAGTGCATCCCCTCCTTGAAGAATAACCTTCTGAGAGCGCTCGAATGCATCTTCAGCTCTTGGATGACTAGAAAGATCAGGTTTATCTAAGGCGACGGAACTGTTAAACAGGAGGAATTTTAAGCCATCAGAAGCAAGTGTGCATGATAAGATATAACTAGTAATAGTGCTCATAACTTGAACAACAAATCATGCCCAGTTCTCAAGAATTGAACCTCTCAAGCGAACAAAAACTGCCCAAATACCCATGTAAAGAAAAAGAAGTCCACGGTGTCGAAACCACTTAGTTGGAGGAAAAATACAAAGTTGCTTTCTTAGATTTGACAAGAAACCAAGTAAGCAACACACCTATGATTGGAGGCTTCGCCATATATCGGCATAGGATAAAGCTTAGAATTTGCAGAAGGTGGCCATAGAACAACTGCCAAGCACAGGTGTCAGTCGATGATGATCAGTACAGACTACTTCAGATAACTTACATAATACAGTAAGCAAATCTAGTTCTTAGAAGTTCCAAAAAAAAAAAAAAAAACAAACACAAAAACAAAAACAATGTACATGGAAACATATGGCTCAAACAACTAATTTAAACAAGAGGACGAGACATGAAGGGCAGCGTACAGATCCCCAGAAACCAAGTCTCAAAAAAGTGAGGTATCTCTTAAGGTATATGCCATCAGAAAGAAATTGAAAAACTCGAGTATAGCTCTCAACTACTTGAAATAAATCATCAGATTATTTACTTCTTGTTTGCAGCCAGAAAATAGTAGAAAGCTAGAACTACAAAATCATCAAATCCTACCTCGTTTGCAGCCAGCAACTACACATAAAAGATTGTGGTGTGGGTCATAGTGAGAACTTGACCTGGAATGTTCATTGTTCATCCACAGATTCATAGAAGTCAAAGCTTTAGTGGCTAGGAAAGAAGGCTGCAGAAAATAACCAGCAATTACTTACACATTAAGCTTCAAAAGCCAACAAATAGTTACAGACGACAAGAACCATATCTAAACATTAAGATGTCACAACAGAAATAACCATACTATTGTGATGTCTTCTCTTAACATCTCCAGTTGAACCCTTTCTTCGTTTTCACTATTCAATATTGGAACCTGCAGACTCATTTGTTCCAGACGACACTTATCAGATCCCTATATCAAAATCACCATTAACCATAAACAAAGGTTTGGTAGAAAAGGTACGCATTTTACATAAGCAGAGAGGAAGAAGAAATCGTCAAAGTACAAACTATTTAATTTTTTTGCAGAAGAATCAGGAAAGTAGTAACCTGAGCTAAATAGACTTGCTTAGGAATATCAGCAAGAAGTGAACTATAGTCCTCATCAGATGCTACAGTTTCAGGCTTCATTGATTCAGAACATGATCTATGACAACCATCTTCGCTCTGAGACAGTTTCTTACATGAGTTGATGAAGGCGGAAAATGGAATAGGAACCTAAAAGAGAAGCATGCAGCCATATAACAAGGATCATGGTTCATAAAAATGAATTTCACACACATAATATTGAACGCGTACATAATTAGAGCGAAAAAAATGCATACCCTCGCGTGGCTTCTAATATCTCCGTAGAAGATAGGGGCTGACTCGGACAGCATACCCTCCACAATGGACGAACCAACCCGGTCCTGAAAAGTTTCCAATCTGTGAGTAAGAAATTTCAATGCAAATCCTAGTACACGATCTAGTATAATACGTCTTGAGTAAAGCTAAATCTAGTAGCGTCCTTGATTGTATACTGATGAATAACCCTAACTTTGTGTTCTTTTCCACGAACTAAATCTTAAGACCTTAGATTTTGCTGCATTTTCCAACATTTTTAGGCTTCCTAGGTAATCTACAAATAGGTCCACGTTTTCAGTGAAATGGAGAGGATGACATTTAAAAGTGTATCGATGCACCTAGTGGTTCGTAACTCATCTTAGCATTACTCGAACAAGCAGTGCACAGTTGATGAAACATTTTCTCAAACACTGGCATCAAAGTTAAATTTCATCAAAATGATTATGAATGCATACAAAAACATGGAGTAGGGCAACCTGCCTTCTTATATGTATACCTCACAATATAATCATGTTGAATCAAAATGAGAAGAGAAAATGCTACCGATATAATAATCACATCAAAACACACTCATTCTCGTATGTGATAAGTGGTTACTGATCAGTAAATCACGTTGGGTCCACATGAAGCCCGCGGTTCCTAAATGACTGTTGAAAAATGATTGTCTGCAACATTTCGCACATCTGAACTAGCCTCCTTAACTAGTAAAAATAGAGACTAATAATGCGACAATGAATCTGATCACATCGAGTCAGCGACTCTAAATTCGCGCGTTACTCTTCAAGTCGAGACAGAGTAGAGAGAATGAAATCGATGAGAGACAGAGAAACATATCATGATATGATACCAGCAAATAATCGAGGCCTCCATTCGACGGATTCCAGCACGAGTAAGCTCTCCAGTCCTTCACACATCCCTTGAACACCTTTCAACCACACATCCAGACCACAAAACACAATCAGATTTCGATAATTTCAACAGATAAGTTCTCATATTAACCCTCAAATCGAACACAGAAAATCGAAGATGAAGAAATTCAGAGCACGGAAGCAGAGTCTGAGAGTGAGGGAGAGTACGGCGGGGACGTTCTTGGGTTCGATCTGAGACGAGAACTCCTCCGGCGACGGGACTTCGTCAAATGTCCGTACAACCAGCGATTCCCCCATCGTCGCCGTCGATGGCCCCGTCGTGGTGGTGGTGGGTGCGTGGGTGTGGACTCAGTGTGGAGTGGGCCTTTCGATATTGGGCCTGTGAGGTTTTGGAAAAGGTGTTTGGGCTTGGAGGCCCATTGGGCTCGATGAGGTTTGTCTAAACGGAATGCGCCTGTTCTGTCTAGGATGTAAATAATACTCGGTACTGGAGCATACGTCAAGATGTTAACTCATCGATAAACAACTCCTAATCAAATGGTCGGAAGACTTCGTCAGTTTCCGAGAACATCAGAAAATAGTACGAGATTTCTCTCGTTGCCCACATCCAACACTTTAACTGATTTTTTTTTATTTTTTTTCATGTTCTCCTGTGGAAAAAATGCATCATTGCATTCGTAGGTGGAAAACGTACGTCTTACTAAACATGTTAAGACAAAGCTTAAAATCTTGCACAATCTATCATAAACTTGAAGCTTCGACAGAACGGGTTCTCTCATTACTCACACTAACTGTCCAGTTGGACTGATACATCAAGGAAAAAATGTATGAACATTACATGCATTTACCAAGAGAAGTACCCATCAAGTGATTTACATTTACAGTAAATTAAACAGATCCTAACAAAGGTCACACAGCAACATCTGCATCAAGTCATAACTCAAAAATTAACTTAAACCACCCACCAAAATTAAATTGAATTACCAAAACCTAACACTTGTACTAACACAACCACAACATGGACAGCTGCCTATCCATCTCTCAACAATATCATAATCTTCTCTTTATTTTCACCAGTATACCTATCTGCAAACCCTACAATACATAGACTCTGGTTTTTTGCTTTTGTTAATTTTTGTTTCGTTGTTTGTCGTGGTCTCTACACAGTATACCCCCTGGTTAAGGCCCTATAAGCAGAAGCTTGAATTGACAAGTGATGAATAAAGAGCCAAGGCAGAGGAGCTAGCTGCAGGGCTCTCGAGACACTCAATGTGTTTATTTTTTGTGACAGCAAATGCTTGTTGAAACAGCTAAACCTGAGCCTAAGCATCAGGGCAAGGGTAGGGTGTACTAAGGTAAGTGTTCAAGCTGAGTCTAAGGTTTGAGATGTGAGATTTCATTCAAAACAAGTCATCACCTTGGTGATCAATCGCGATTTTAACATGGATGTTGATTGTCGCGTTTGTCTGTTGGTTGGTTTGCAATGCAGATATATCAATTACACAGAATTTGTGACTTGTTTTATGAAGTACATTGCATTAGAAAGAAGTTTTGCCACATCAAAGAGTGCATTCTTCAAAACGAGATTATAAGAATCTAATGTGACAATATATAGTGTGATAACAATGTTACGCCTCCTTATCTTGGCAAACGACAGTATATGTTAGGGGTTCGACACCACGACGACCGAGAGTCAACATTGTTGTATCCGTTGATCATCTAGAATTCAATTTTCATTATAGACAATATGAAAGATCGTAAAGTCGATTACTTGGATCATTTGATCCATAAATTTGACATCGGAGTGCGACTACAAATGAAAATAGTCTTGAAACTTATAAGCATATATTAAGTTGACTTGAATCATAACAACCAGCCGACGATATCTCATGCAAAATCGGATCAAATAGTTTAAACTTATCGTCCACTTCTTATCAGAAATCTCATAGAACTTGATATACATATGCATACATCAAACAATCTTAAGGAAAGAGTGCCATACTCCACATTAAATATACTCAGTCCTCCACTTTTGTCTCTTTTGCTTCTTAGCATCTTCCTTCCACTATAAATAACTCAACTTCCTCAGGTATCGTGTCTCAATACCAGGGCTCTTCTTTCTCCATTCCCAATTCTTTGTTTCCTCTCATCTTTCCCCAGCGTACTTAAAAACAAAGCATTTTTCTTCTCTGCTTGAAATTGTGTTCATGTTGAAGTTTATATGATCTACAAAGGGGAACAAGTGAAGCTGCCAGCATGATCTAGCTCTGGCTTAGCTTTGAAGGGGAGAAAATAAAAGATAACCCTGAAAGGAAGTGATCAGCTCTAGCTAGGTCATGCTCTGACAGCCTCACTCCTTCCCCTGTTTGCAGAAATCCTACAACAAGTTCTGAGGTACTCTTCTTCGTAACGATCTCATCTTTCAGGTAAATCTATACTGATCTTATATTTCAGGTAAATCTTGGATCATCTTTGCATTGTGTATGAATCATACATGCACTTGGTATTCTTTGAAGTCACTAATTTGTTTCTTTTATGCACTACCTAATCGGTGCTTGTGTAGATGTGTTTTTTTGTAGAGCTAGCAATTGGATTGGGTTAGCAAACGCCTATGAGAAGATGCAGTTGGCAAGGAAAGAAGCAAGCAATGCACATAAAGAACAGAAGAAGATGCTTTGCATGTGTATATTTGAAGACTATAGTTTGATATTGGTATAATTGTGATATGATATTTCCTAATCACATGCACTTGCATGTGAATGTAATAACTTTGTTGTAGTATCTGATAAGAAATGTCCAAATGTCACAGTTATGCACAACAAACTCAATTCATACACGTGTCTTGTTTTCTTTGATCATTATCCTACCTAGGTTACGACATGTAATCCAGATAAGTGACAAGATTGTTCTGTTATATGAAGATGATTTTGTTGATACACACTGCAATAATAACTGGATAAGCCCGTCATGCTATGTTGGCATGTGATTTGTGAATGACAAACGGTGAAAAAGCTGTTAATATCCATGAACTGATCATCAGGTAGGTCATAAGCAACCAAATTCACCACAAGACTCTCACAACAAACAAAGAGGCCGCTTTCCTTTCAGAAGTATTTTGTCCATTTACAAAACTTAACATCATAGAAGTTTCACAGCACAGATAGTAATCCTGAACAACATAACTTCACCTAAGTTTCTCGCGCACGCTACTTGGTAATTGAAATTTCAAGGTTGCCCGAATCGCTGTTCCATCAGATTGGCTGGCCTTTTGGTACAATTTGATCTTTGAGCCACATATAGATCGGTACCAGCACGAAATATGCACCAGCTATTGATCCAAGGATGAACCGGACGAGGAAGACCAATGGATTCACGGGCTTCGCTACATCTTCTGCCTTCGGACCAAGCTGCATGTAGTAGTCAGGAGAAAAACAATCATCACGGATTAATGTAACCAATACAGCAATTAAGCAACGGTATCACACTGATCAGACTCAAAAGTACGATCTGGTTAAGGGGATGCATGTAATTTTATATCAATATATGTAGTATATTGGTGTGTGCTTGTATACACTATGAGTTATCCGTTCAAAATGATTCAAATCAAAAGCTGCAAGAGTCAATGCGAGGCGACATAACATAAGCCACAGGTTATATTTGTAAGATGCCGAAGAACAGAGTCTGGTGCATTTGCTACAACACTACAGCATCACACGATCACAACGAGCTCAGGAGTCAGGACCATGATGCAGGTGAGGAACTGGATATCTTACCTGCAAGGGAGAGTCACCAGATGCAGGTTTCACGCCGGTCACAGAACAACCCATGATGAGCCCGTGACGGCGAACACCACGGTACCACTTAGGTCCGATTCTTTTGAGCTGAACATCCTTAAATCCAGCTTTTTGGAACCACTCTATGTATTCTTCCTCCTTTGGGAAGAGCATCCACATATCGGCAAAGAACCGAGACAGCCAGAATGTTGGGTACACGGGGCCAATCAAGCATGCTTTTCCTCCTAGTTTCAGCACCCTGTATGCTTCCTTGATGCCTCTTTGTGGATCAGGCCAGTATTCAATACTAAGAAAAAATCAACCACATTAGACATATTAGACTGGAATTACTAAATCACCATATGCTCCCTATCTTTCTTGCTTAGACTCTACAGCACACTAGAAAGAAAGAAAGAAAGAGTGGACAGCTATACGTAACAAAGAAAAAAAATGCCTCCATCAAAAGAACTAGTGCTGAACTAAATTGACAATCAGGAATTCTTTTTCTGATAATCGGAGATCACAGGTAAGCACATTAGCAATAGGAAATATGTAGATGAAAGACGGTAAAAAGATAACAAGAGAACGGCAGTATCAAGCGAGGGAAATGGAATTGCGGAAAAGAGAAGATTAAAATCTCAGACAATAGTCTATGGGCTGAAAGATGAATATTAGGTTGTCCAAACAGAGGTATACAAGGTGGCTTCACTAAACAAGGACTCAATACCATCCTGATCGTGTTACACCAATGGATCAAGTACCTACATGTATTCGCTCCTAAATATTGTTGAGTCAAATGTAAACAGCTTTTCTGTATAGGATTCTATAAATAAAGAAACAAAACAGGAACTCGAAACAAATTGCATGCCAAGCATGGGTGCAATGCTAGAATCATTCCATTAGTACTTGTGCATCTTTTGGTATCTTAAAACAGCAATGCTCAAAGCCTTAAACTATCTGTTGTTTTGACTACAAGCCATTCACCAATATGCAATATGCTCGTATGTGTCTTACAGAAGAATGTAAATTGTAATCAAAGCATAATCACAAGCCACAAATGCAACGGAATGGCCGAAGCGAAAACAACATCAGCCACCAACTTTTTGTATCCACCAGAAGATGAGTAATGCAAATTCTCTTAAATCATGAGCCTACACCTGACCAGCTCACAAAATAAAAACTTGCCATATGTGGTTCAATTAATTTCCATCCAGCATAAGATCACTATGCAAACCAAGCACAATGGATGATTCTAATAGTCAAAAGGAAACAAAAAGCAATGTACCTTCCAGCAGATACATATCGATCAG
>JAOVYX010017692.1:0-21676 GCA_035668315.1 Drosera spatulata | reverse complement strand
AGGGTTGACGTATTTAGATATGTAACATTCCTTGTAATATCTTAGTATATGTAGTAGTTTAGAGGGATCTTTTGCTTTACTGTCTTCTTCGGTGTTCGGGTGTGACTAGTATTTATAGAAGATCCAATAAAATTTGTTACATGCTCTCTCATCTGATCAGATGGCTTTTCTAGGTCCCGAGTGTTTCAGAAGATCCAATATATCAAAGTACTCAAATGTAGAACTCTGATGAACTAAATATGCTGTTCGCCTGCCATTGACCATGCTTCAGTGTAATGTTACAGCGTCTGTTTGGTATTCAATTTTTTCAGTAGTATTGCACCAAAAAATAGCCAGTTCACTGATCTCGTCAAATGTTTCAGAATCAGTGATGGGAATGTTCCTACGGGTGATTCCAGAATGTAATGCAGAATTGTGCAGGTTTTTCATCCCGCCAGAGACGCTGAACATGAACTCCATGGTCATTGTGTCTCAGCTAATATATAAGCTTGCTAAATTCCAGAATTTACAAGCGTCACAGAAACAGTGAATGGACTTTTAATCACACCTCTGTATATAAAAAAAGAAGCAATCTGGATGTATTCTTCAATTTCAATTCAATGAAGACATCTGACAAGCATCAAAATTTGATCTCTTGCTGTAAAATTTGACAGAGCACTCGAATAAACTTCAACTCGGCTAAAAATGGCTTTAACGATCAGAGTGGCAATTCATACTAAGGTTAAAAGATACAAGCAGGGCTGTAATCAATTTTTCCTTTGCTTTTGTACATGTACAAAACACAACACTAGCTTTCTTACAGTTGAGTTGTGTGATCAAAACCAGAAAGAAAAATTACTTACAGAAATAGATCAGAACATGAATGGCGTAGGAGCGAAAGCCGGGACAACCATTGGAATTGGCTCATTCCTGTCCATTAAAAAACATGAACAATATTACAATTCAGGATTTGATACATTCTTCTATCACTATCAGCCTTGAAAGCATAGATTAAAATGATCATATGATGTCTAAAATTGATCTCCTAACGGCTCACACACAAATATTAATTACCGCCGAAATGGGGATTGGTATGTTCTACCTGTCATTGCCCGGATGAAATCCTTTACTGACTGTGTCTCCGTTTAGTCCAAGGGTAGCTCTAACCGGCCCAATTCGCGACACTTACATGAAAGTACTAGTAGTTCCTGAGCCTATAAGTGCTTAATGTTAAAAATAAGTACGATGATCGAAACAGGCCTTAATCAGGGAAAGTATCCAAGTTCTTTTCGGCTCGATTCATATTAGTTGCTGATCCTGGTAGGCAACAGCTCCCAAATGCAATCATCAGTAGCTCCTCTGAGAGATGACGCACATTGGGTACCATAATTCTTAACTAAACCAGAACAGACACAAAATGAAGAAAAAGCATCCTTAACATATGGTTTTCACTCATAAGATTGAAATCCCGGCGCCTGTTTGATTTAGGAATTAGAATCCGTTTATCAATCCAACCGAACGAAACACTATAACTTCAACATTACAACGATTTTCTTTATACCCACCCCTGCCCTTTTTTGCAACCATCTACAATACTCATACCCTCATCAACTACGTGGGAAATTATGTAGTGGATCATGAGTAAAAAAGTTCTCCATTTTATCATACTAGTTTTTCAGGATTGAGCCATTCTCTCGTGCTTGGGTCCAAACAGATTGACAACAAGACCCAAAAAATCAAAATCATTCATCGAGATTGACAATATAAGTCGACTAGATTGTCACGATCTGACGTGATCTGATACCATATTGAGAAATCTCCCAAAAAACCAAAATCATTCATCGAGATTGTCAATATAAGTCGACTAGATTGTCATGATCTGACCTGATCTAATACCATATTGAGAAATCAATTCCATCAGACGTCCAAAGCCCCGTGACAAGAATGCATATCTAACAAGATTGATAATCATAAACAAATGGTTGATTAACTTACGGGAACCGCTCATGTCCTCCATGATGACTCCGATGATGCCCCGCCCCCGCCTCGAAACCACACCGTTTCCTCTCCACCACGACCCGTTTCCGATCATCCACAATCCTTTTCCTCTCCACGCTCTCCGTCGTTCCCTCCTCCGATATGGCCAACAGCGACGGCCTCCAGTCTCCTCCCCCTGCCGTCCTCCTCGTCCTCGTCCTCGTCCTCCTAACGAGGGACCGCGTCTCCTCCGATTTCGGGGACGAAAGGGAAGGCGATGATGGGGATGAAGGGGAGAGGGGATGGTGATGATCAGGTGGTGGGTCTGTGGTTGTGGTGGTGCGGCAACAGGTGACGCATTCGAGGAGGAACTTCATTGGTGGCGCCGATGGTGACGCCGGCGAGCGATCTATGGATCGATCGGTCGCCGGCGATTCTATGTTTTTGTGTTGGGTGGAGAAGAGACGGTTATTTTGATGGGAGGAAAATGCTATGATGTGATTTTACAGAGGTTGTTATGCTGAGGCTGAAAACAGACTAGCTCGTTTTAACGGGTTAAAAGTTCTACATCTTTCAACACACCAAGAAATCGTTATCCTAATTGGGGTCATATTGTCTATATTTCAGTTTCTCACGATCATATAACTGTTAGGATCAATGTAGATTTCTACTGCATATTGAATATCGTCCAATGTCATGTTATAGGACGCAACAAACCACATCAATCGAACCATAATCTTGCAAATGATTCATTATTGTAGATTGAAGCTAGAGCTAATTTGAATGGTAGATATACATAGTTAATGTTTCAAGCTCGAATTTTAAGTACTTAGGATAGAGTTGCACGTAGGGATGGGTTGTGGTTGATATATGTACAATGCATGGATTCGTGATCCTGAGGACGAAACGGATAATGTGAAGATCATAATGTCTTGATAACTAGATCGATGTTGATGAGAATGAGAACATGTCTTCATATACCAAACAATATTTAAATTTATCATGATCAATTGGACAAAACGGATGTATTAAACGATCCCATCTCATAAGTATCGTATGCAAAATATGAATTGTATTTAAACACTAATGGTCATCAATCAAGAAAAAGGCCACCTATGCAAAAACATACTACTACTAACTAGCTAGTGGGGACTAGTACTATATATATCTGCCAACAAAATGCATCACATATTCTTAAAGGCTCTATTAGATAGGGGACACTTGGATCATTCATGAAACACATTCAAAATGATCCTTCATGGGTTGGTTGTTATAATTTATGTGTACTGCATGTAACGTGTTAATGGTGCATCAAATGAAAATAAAAGATCACCTATAAACCATTTAGTTATGTATTCATAATCTAAGTATCATGTGTATACGACCACTCGACTTCGTCTAGGCACTATGCGTCTAATCTAGAAAACTTATACTATGTTGCGAAAAATTACAACAAAAGAAAAAGAGCACAGTCTAAAATGTCTACAAGCAAATTTAGTTGTTCTTTTCGCTGATATAAGTGTAAGCAATGCTTCTAAACATACCAATAAACCTTTGTTCAATAGCAATATGTATATATAGATTGAACTATCAAAACATGATACAATCTCATATACCAGAAGCATATATATGTTTCACCAACACAAGATTTTAGGCTTGCTTGAACACGAGGGGACAATGTGTGGAGTACATCAATGACTATCGAGCTCCATATATATTGTGCCACCTGCAAGTTCGGTGGAGATTGGAGTTGATCGAAACCATGAGACATGATGTGAAAATTTTGCCAATGTATCACCTTATCTTGTTCTCCGCGTGGGATTTGACACGTATTGTTCTCCATGACGAAACCACTGAATGCGTGACAAACAACCTTCCACGGCTGCTGAAAATATTGAAAGCAAACATTAAGAAAATGAATTGAGAAAGATAATTATAACTCGAAATTGCTGAATTAAGTATGAGAAATGATCCACACCTAACGTTGGTTGTGAGAGACTAAATAGCCAATATTTATAGACCGTCCATCTGAAAAATGGACGGCTTAATTAAAATCAGAATCTCACCCTTCCATTATAAAGATTAACGAATGTCTCATCCTTCCTCTGAAAAGAACAACGGAAACAATTATTACATCCCCTAATCTTTATAGCGGAAAGGTGAGATTTTTTCATGCTCATCCGTTATAAAGATTAGTGGATGTAATAACTGCTTCCGTTGTTCTTTTCAGATGAAGGATGAGATTCAGGTTTTAATCAAACCGTCCATTTTTCAGATGGACGGTCCATAAATGTTGACTACTTAATCTCTCACAGCCAACGTTAGCTGTGGATTATTGTCCATTAAGTATTAGTGCACAACATCTCAAATTCAGAATAAGGTACGATGGAGATGCAGCCATTGCAACCAATTAGCTGCTTTAGAGTCCCTGGCGGGGGGGTCATTGGGCAATACAGACGATCATTTAGAGCGTAACTACAACGAAAATCTTCTTGTTTCCTTAGAAATAGGTTTTGGTTCTCCACATTTTAGTTCGAAATCGACGATCATGCACTCATCTCAGGATGCCTATTTATTCGACAGCAATAATAGGTTCGTTTTATGAGTGACACAAACAATGAATCTGACTCATAGCTAGGTGGGCACAATTCACCTGATACTATGATTAGCTGTTCCACAACTAGAAAATTGAGTGAGAGATTTGCTCATTTGCATCTCTGTGGTTCAGCAACAATGACATGATAGCATGATACAAGTAAAATATCTCCAGATTTTATCACCATCTCTTCAAGGTCAAATTCCACGTGAAGATGTGTCAACAATGATCATATTTGTCCGGTGACGTACCGCTGCTACATGGTATAGCAGGAGACTGTATTGGTTTATCTCTTATTTATCTGTTGCAGCATAGCCAGGTTAATGTAAGTGTATTACAGTATACGAACTGGACCACGAAATCTGTGAATGTTAGGGCGAAATCTCGAGCTTTAGGCACTATCAGTATCAGATAAAACAACGTGAGTTGCACGAGGATATACAAAAAGTACACCTAAGCAGCCATGCTACATCGACGGACATCAATTCAAGAAAGAGAAGATAAACCAGAATTCATGAGGCCAACAGCCCCCGAAAGAAGCCAACTGGAATTTGATTTGTGTTAAACTTGACAAATCACCTCAATGCTATTGAGTCACCTAATTTTAACCTAACTGGAGTAACTAAATGTGAATCTTCTGAGCTTGCCTCTATTCTTGCAGAGCTCCTGTTTCACAATTGGCTTGTCGAACAAAGCCAATCCCTTATTAACATTCGTGTTTCCTGTATCTGACACTATCAGCAAATAACATTTCAAAGCCGTTTTTGATATTCAAGACTTGCTTTAGCATTATTCTCAATAGGCCAAGGCCTTCTTAGCTTTCTAGTTGTGATAAGGATTCAACAACAAGACATTGCCTTAATAAGGTGCACAGCGCATCTAAAATTCTGTTTATCATCTTCTCAGTTGCGGCAAATCTTGAATGCGAATACTGATGAATCTCTTGCCTAATTCCCTCAGAACTCCACCCTTCTCCGACACATTTGCATCTGTGTTGATCCCTAAAACCATGATCCAGTTCACGAGCTTCTATCAGATCAACCTTCCCCCTATTTACCCATCGGTTTTAGAGTGACGCTTATGTTACCTAGCAATTTCATACAAGAAGTTTTCTTATCATTCTGTATTCTTCACCGTGAATAGCAACCCATTAGAACCTAATCACCTTGTACATGCTCCCTCGACGACTCCATAAAACTGTTTCCTGATCACAATCTCATAATAAACCAACATGGACCGAACCCTAAACTTCTAAATCCCACCAAACAAATACTATCAAACATAAAAACTGAAACTTTAACCGACAATTTGCCCATTCTCAAAATTCCAGACACAAACTTATTATCATGATCTAATCACAAGAAATTGTGACTAATTAGTCATTAACATTTGCAACCTTTAATTCCAAACCCAGATGAAACTTTATCGATTGCAAGCAAATACAATCACGTATCAGTAGAATTTATCGACTCATGGGTGGAGGAATAAAAAAAACTGGAAATGAGGGAACGGACGAGCCTTGTTAATTAGAATTTTCATCATATTTGTGGCGGAGCCGTTAACAGTAAGTTCATTCTATGTTATTAGAAAAGGATTTTTTTTTGAAATGACAAAGGAAAAAAATTATATGATAGTATATGCCGGTTATAGTTTTATTTGAACAAATATATACTATAAAAAAATAATTTTTAACTTTCAATAGTGAGTATTTCTTTCGTTCTCAATTAACTACTGCTAGTTAATAGCACTAAATCAGCAACGTTATATATAATTATGATATATAATTTTTTTATACAAATTTGAATCTTTAATATATCGAGAAGGCCACAACAAAATCACAACTAACCAAAAAAATATGGAAATCATGTTTGACCTGGATTTTAATTTGTATTCACCTAATCTTAGAGTTCCATCGAGTATAGCAATCTGTCGTATAAAATATAAATAAATGATGTGATTCATATATAGAAGAATATTATTGAAGTAACCAAGCGGACCCTCTTTTAACTCCCAGTAGAAGTTCCATTGAGTAGATCATCACAAGTTTTAGTTCCATTGGGTATCACAAAACAAGTGGATCCTCTTCTCTAGTGTTTGCGAAACATAACCCCTAGAATTTCATTGACAGCATCCATATCCCTGTCCAGTTTCCTATCCCCATATGATGTGGATTGAAAATGATTCAGCAAACAGATTTTTTATATTTATCTTTAATTTTTTTTCTATCCTACACTACTTATATTTAGAGAATAAAAAATTGGTTCTCTATTTCATTTTATCCTTTATTTTAAATTAATACCAATCAATATTATTAATGATTACAATTTTAATAAAAATTCAGACTTTGAAATTATTACTCCAAATAATTTTTTTATAATGTTAAATTATTTTCGATAAATCTAAATTCATTTCTATGTTTATATATCTTAAAACGTATATAAATTAATGTGTTAGTAATATCTAAGAATATGAAAAAGTAGTATATATGAAAAAACTGTGCAAATAGATATAGGGATTAAGGATAAAGAATCTGTTGGATGACTGAATCTCTATATGAAAAGATTGACACTGCAATAATGTATAATAGGGAAATCGATATGAAAATTGCTACAAATTGGTCTAAGAACATGAAATCTGAGGATCATCAAATCCAAAACTAGATTATGATTAGATATGAATATTTCATGGAAACCTAAGTAATTTTATTACTCTTTTCATTTCAAAAAAGTTACTAACAAATTTTTTCATTTGAAATATAGTATGGAAAGCAAGAATGGCTCCAAGAGCTAAGTTTTTCATCAGGAGAGCATCCATGAATATCTACCATTCACAGATCAACTTCGAGATAGAGGCATGACCATAGAGGCTGGTTGTCCAAGATGCGAGCATGTGAATGAATCGGTTATGCACTGTCTTGTCGCTTGCTCGTGGGGTAGAGATGTCTGCAAATCAGGTCCCTTCCAGGAAGCGCTCCTAAGCCCGGCAGCTTCATTCAAACTCTGGTATACGTCGCTGCCCAAGAAGGTAAACGAATCCCAATTAGCACAAATCAGCACAATTCTCTATAGGATTTGGTGGAATCGAACAAAAGGATCCATGGCGGTGACATCAACCGCCTGACCTTGTCAGTAGTCGAGCATTGGCAGAGGTTAAGAGATGATAGGAAAAGAACAAACAAAATAGCTTAGAAAGTAGGCGATATCAGAAGCTTTTCTTCATATGATTGCTTGGCAGAGTTGCGGCCTTTATAAAGCCTTACAGTAGCCTGCATCCTAAAATCATGCCTAAATTAAAGCAATCAAGCAAATAAGGAAGTACGTACAGCTATCTAATATGTACAATCAAGATATGCAAGGAACCTAAAATCATCATGGGTTAGGAAATGAGCCATGATCGTGAAAATTTCCAATACCCTCCTCAAGTTAGAGGGGGTGTGAAAATGGTCAACCCACCCAACTTGCGAACAAGGTCCTTGAATCGAACATGACCTAGTGGCTTGGTAAACACATCGGCCAATTGATCAACAGTGGAAACATGAGCTGTGCGAATGAGACCTCGTAGGATCTCTTCACGAATAAAGTGACAGTCTAACTCAATGTGCTTAGTTCGTTCATGAAATACGAGATTAGCTGCAATGTGTAATGCTGCTTGATTGTTGCAATAAAGTAGGACAGGTTGTGGATGAGAAATGTTGAGGACACCCAAAAGATAAAGGAGCCGTTCTATTTCTACAGAAGCATGAGCCATTGCACGATAATCTGATTCTGCCGAGGAACGGGATACTGTTCTCTGTTTCCTAGAGCGTCATGAAATTGGACTATCACCGGGAAGAACACAATATCCCATAGTAGACTGGCGAGTGAAAGGGCAGCCCAATCCGAGTCCGCATATGCGCGCAGTTGCAAAGAACTCTTGTCTAACAGAAAGATTCCATGACCAAGAGTGGTTTTAAGATAACGTAAAATGCGAAGAGCAACATTAAAATGAGGTTGTCGTGGAGCTTGCATGAATTGGCTAAGAACTTGGACAGAGCAGATGATGTGTGATCGAGTAAAAGTGAGGTAAAGAAGACGACCTATGAGACGCCGATATATGGACGGATCTGGTAATAATGCTCCTGGTCTATATGCAACTTCAAGTGTTGCTCCATGGGTGAATGCGCAGGTCTATAGGCTGTCATCCCAACATCAGTTAGGCTGTCTAATGTATATTTCCTCTGACATAGAAAAATGCCTTCATCCGATTTTGCAACTTCAACTCTGAGGAAGTATTTAAGGTCCCCTAAGTCTTTGATTTGAAATGTATGATGCAAGAGTTGCTTGAGTGATCTGATGCCTGCAACGTCATCACCAGTAATTAAAAGATCGTCAACATATACAAGAACGAAGGAGTTACCTGAGGGACCAGTTTTGGCAAAAAGTGAATGATCAACCGATGATGAGAGATAGTCAGCCTTGTTCAATGTCGCTGACTGCTTTGAATACCAATTTCGACTAGCTTGTTTCAAATCATAGATAGATTTATGAAGAGGGCAAACTCGACGATCCTCTTTTTTGCAATAACCTAGAGGAAGGGTCATATAAACTTTCTCATGTAGGTCTCCATGAAGGATTGCATTATCGACATCTAATTGATGAAGAGAGCAAGACTTAACAGCGCCAATAGCTAACAGTGTTTGGACAGTTGTAAGTTTAGCTACCGGAGCAAACGTTTCATGATAATCGATACCCTTGGTTTGAGTGAATCCTTTTGCGATCAAACGAGCTTTATATCGCTTAACACTACCATCAAATTTAAATTTTACCTTGTAAACCCATTTAAAACCAATGGGTTTCTTATTTGGCGGCAAGATAGTGACAGTCCATATGCCATTCTTCTCTAGAGCAGCCACCTCTGCAGACATGGCATCTCTCCAGCGAGGATGTTTAACAGCTTCTGCAAAACTGCTTGGTTCATGGTGAGTAACAAATGAACAAAGAAAAGCACAAAAGGAAGGTGATTTCTGAGCATATGATAAATAGTTAGAGATAGAATGAACAGTCGCTGCACCAAGGTCAGATTTAGTGGAAGAACATGCGATGGCCATATTACACTGATAGTCCTAAAGATAATTTGAAGGATGACAAATGCGTGGTGGTAAATCTGCGGAAGGGTCCGTTTGTTGAATGGTTGATGAAGTAGTAGTATGATGTGGTGGAGATGAGCTAGTTGTGCTGCCAGGAGTTGTTACTGGAATTTGAGTTTGAGGAGGAGATGATGAGTCTGGTGTCATTTGGTTTAAAAAATCAAATGGTGTGTCATAACTTGGTAACCCATTATGTATAGGCAAGGCATCACGGAAAGGAAAACAGTTTCGTGAAAAATAACATCGCGAGAAGTATATACTAGTTTGGTTTCAAGGTCATAGACTCATATCCCTTTTGGCCAAAGAGATATCCTTTGAAGATTCCTGGTTTAGATCGAGTGTCAAATTTGTGACGATTTGAAGAATGATTGCGGATAAATATATAAAAATATCCTATTATCGTAAATCTAATTTTTTATAAATATTAATGTGAAGACAACGACTTTGATATTTCAAACTAAACAGCTTAGATGTAATGTTTGAAGTCTAAGTTTCTCTCAAGCGCACTAAACAATCTTGAAACATCAACAAAACCCTAGCCGCCGACACAGTGAAAAATCCTGAGCCACCGCCACCCATCATCCCCATCACTGCTACCTTCACCGTCGAACGCCGCCGTCGCCGTCAGCTTAATCTCCTCAACGACGAACCCTGTTATTCGATCCCAGATCTTGTTCGGATCTTCTTCTTCTTCTTCTTCGCGGATTGGATTCCGTTCGTGCGAGTCAATCATCACCCAGATCTGATCCTGTTCATCGGCTGCAACCTTCGACACGAGGACTTTCTCTAAATCTGGCATCGCCATCAAAGGTCGCTGTCCAACACGCGAGCCTCGGATCTCAAACCTCTGTCATTGTGAGATCTAATTCGGTGTGGTTTTGGTCGGAGCTGATTGGATCCGTTGTGATTGAACAATGGCTACTCCGACAAAGGACGGGTTTCGTGAGGCTGTTCACTTGTTGTTGATCGGCTTTGATTGATCCACGTGTTGTTGTGCTTGGTTGTTTGAGTTGGAGCTGTGCGTATTGCTCACCTGATTTCATCCCTAATTTGAAGAGGAAAAATTACAGGTCTTGGGTTTTGAATTTGATTACTGGTTGTTTGAAGCTGTGTTCGATGAGAGGAGTTGTGTGAGTGCTGAGAGTCCGACGTTGAAGCAGCGCTATTTCATTTGAGTGATTTGCGATTTGGTGGTAATCATCTCAGGTGGGATTGTTTTAATCTCGTGCGTTCAATTTTAATTGATCGTGAAAATTGATAGAGCAATAATGAACAAAAATGACATTTTTATTGAAATGTCCAAACTTGAAAACTTTAATGAATCTGAATTTAATAATTAGAAGCGAAACACTCAATTTGGTCTAAAATATTTAGATATATTTTATACTGTATTTAGTATTTTTGAGAAGATCACCGAAGATGTTGATAAGTTTCGATGGGCAAAGGATGAAGATTTCTACAAGGAATACTTGCTTAATTGCATGTCCGATAGACTTGCAGAGATCTATAGCAAGTTCAATACTACTAAAGAAATATGAAACAATCTTGATTCTTAGTTTAAGAAGGAGGAGGCACTCTCTAAAGCACATCTTGCCCATAAATTTATGGACATGAAATTTGATGACGATAAAGAGATACTTCCTCAAGTCACAGATCTTGAAAATCTGAGAATTTGATGGCATTGATGTTTGCGATGTATTCTTGGTAGGAGTTATAATTTATAAGTTATCTTCGTCATGGCTGTCTTTCAAGACTGAGATGTACCAGAAAAAAACTCAAATAGGGCTGGATGATCTCAAGCGATTCATTAAAATCGAAGATGAGAATCGAACTAGGAGCAACTTGGAGTTGGTCAGCAGTCCAAGAGGCATTCTAGACTGCAATCCAAGTCAACTAAGGATGAGCCCAAACGTGTAGCTGTAAAGAAAACTATTGCTAAGTTTCGAGGCAAGTGTCACAATTGTGGCAAGTGGGGCCATTTATAGACTGAGTGCAGACTTCCGAAGAAGAACAAGTCCGAAAAGCCTAGCACATCTAAGAAGGAAGTCAACATGATGGTTGATAAAGTTGAGCCAGTCGGTTTCATTGCTATGATTCGGAATGGTACGGCTAGCTATAGCACTTCTGACTGATGGTTAGACTCGGAAGCTAATTGTCATGTGTGCAATGATAAAAGAATGTTGAAAGAAAAGACTGATGCATCCGAGACGATGATCGTGGCAAATGGAGCATCAGCCAGAGTGACCCATCGAGGAACTGCTGAACTTACTCTATCCGCTGGTAAGATTCTCATTTTAAAAGATGTTAAAGTAGTTCCTGAATCTGAAAAAAATTTAATTTCTATTAGATTGCTTTGCAATGCTGACATGTGTGTTTTTTTTTTTTTTTTCAAGGTGGTAGAGTAAGCATGTTTTTTAATACCTATTATTTTGGCTGCGCTTACTTAGTTAATGATATATATCGTTTGAGCTTAGAGCATGACGTAGTTAACCATGTGAGTTCTAATGTAATTGATCCCATAACATTACATTACAGGTTGGGACATGTGAACTATAAAAAAATGGTTAAACTGGCTAAGACTCATAATATATCATTGGACTTCGTGACAAGATTTAACAGATGTGAAGTGTATGCACAAATAAAAATTACTACAAAACCATATCATATCATATCATATCATACAAAACCATAACAGATTAAACTGGTCATGAATGATGCGTGTTGAATGCTCAAGAGGATTTGTTAATGTTGCTTTAGCTCTCGAAATATCATATCAATTGATGTGAATGTGGTGTGTGGAGGAATGGGTTTGGATTGTCATGGTTCGAGTGTGGGTTCTGATCCTGGAAATGAAACAGTGTGCCAATTTGAAGAAACAGCGCGCCTGAGCACTAACTGTGTGTCACAATCTTAAATAGTGCGTCTTTGTAATGATTCAGTGCGCCTGGGATTTTCTACTGGTTCACGGATTTATGAGACTCAAATTTTCAATCATAATCATCATTCTGAGATAAATGATGATTTTGATGATGATGTTGTGCGTGAGTCATTGCTTCACTTGCGTGAGTCAAATTTTGATCAACCCTTGCGTTCATCTCATTGGTCAAATTTGATTTAGAATATTGGCTAAGTTTTTTCTGAGGGGGCAAAGCAATTCAGGAAGTCTCCTGCACTTTATGCAAGCGAAGTTGGAATTCAATACAGTTTTAAGAGGAATGAGAACGATAGGGTTCATACGATCTGTTTTAAGAAAGATGATGGTTGTCAAGGCTTTATTGTGTTCTTACAATAAGTCATTTTTCATAAGGAAGATGAACAATGTGCACACTTATGGACAGTTGTTTTTTTCGACGGGTTCAATGAAGTCCATGAAGACGGAATGGCTTGCTAAGTCTCTTTTGGAAATTCTACGTCACGACCCTAATTTCAATCCGAACCAGGTCAGAAATTATTTTGAAACCATCTATGGTTTAGATTTGTCATATAAGAAGTCATGGAAAACCCTAAAGAAGAAGAAGATGATGCTTGGTGGTGATTTTTCTGAGTCGTTTTTGAAGTTGAAGCCATATATTTAGGCACACCAATCTAGGAAGCCATGTTACACTTACCATGGAAGAAGGATCAAATCGTTTTTTCAGGATATTTGTTTCGTTTCATGCTTCGATCATCAGTTTCAATCATAATAGACCTTTACTTTTCCTTTATGACACATTCTTCTAGGATAATTTCAGTGGAGTCATATTAGGGGTTATTGGAAAAGATGCAAATAGGGGTATGCCTTTTTTCCAATATTAATTATTGTTTTTTTGTAATTTGTAGTGAGATGCACTGTTTCTTTTAAATATGCGCACTGTTTTATTTTCAACAGTGCACCTATTTACCAATAATTCTTGTAGTATTTCAAACATGAATATTATACATATGAATTTTTTTACGGGATTTTTCCCACTAGGATTTGCTATGGTTGATAAGGAGACGTATTCTAGTTGGCATTGGTTTCTTTCGGAGCATCGTCAAGTAATTCCTCTCGGACGAAGAATCAATTTTGTCTGTGATCGTAATCAAGACCTTTTGCAAGCTTTTCCCGAAGTATTTCCAGAACATTCTCTTTTCTATTGTCTTCGACATTTAACTGATAATTTGAAAGATAGATTCAGAGGTGTCAATATGCCGTCATCATACAAACAGCGTATTATTGATAAGTTTCATAATTGCGCCTATGCTCCAATCGTCACTGAGTTTTATGATAAGTTGAATGAATCTGAGACTAGAGGAGGTGATCTAGCTAAAGAATTCACGGCTTCGCTTATACCTTACGAGAGATGGGCAATCAGTTTTGAAGTTGGTTGTCGTTATGGCGAGATGACGACCAACGTTGCGGAGTCATTCAATGCTTGGTATTTGGGCGTAAGGGAGTTTTCTATCACTCAAAGGGTGGATCAGATTCGTGTAAAGTTAATGGAGTGGCTCAACAATCGTCGAAGCGATACAGAACAATGGAATGGAAATTTATGTCCCAGGATGTTGGAGACTTTCAATGATCTACTAAAAAAATCACGTGTTTTTATGGTGAAGAGATCTTCAGAGCTTATTTTTGAAGTAATGTCGGATCCGACAGCCTCAGTAAATGTGAGAGAGAAGAGTTGCTCTTGTCGTATGTGATAGGCAAATGATTTTCCATGTTTATATGTCGTTTGTGTTATTATGAAGTTTTCCTTGCCTGTGAGCACTATGATCGATCCATATTTTTGTGTTGAAAATTATAGGAAGAGGTATGAGGCTGTCATCCGTCCTATCCCTTCATCACTTATTGACCAACTAGCTACGTCATTGGTTGTGGAATTGGACCCGCTTCTTCTAGCAGATTTCTTGGTAGGCCCAAAAAACGATGTATTCCGTTGAGTGGTGAAGAGTCCAGGAGTATGAGGTGTACGAGGTGCAAAAAGATTGGTCATCACAACAGACAAAGTTGTCGAGAGCCCATTTAAAGATTTTTCTGTCTATGTTAGGTTAACTCATTTTTTTTTCTTATTTTAGAAAAAAATACTCATGATGAGTACTATATAATGATTTTTTCATTTCTAAGTCTATCATGTTATCAATTTTTGTCAATGCATTGGTGTGATCTTGTGTTTTTTATTTTAAAAAAATTTTCTATAAGCGCACTGTTTTTGTAATTCTGGCGCACTATATGAATGAAACAGTGCGCCTTTGTAATGTAACAGGTGGCCTGAGTAATTTGATTGCGTTAACAAAACCAAGTGTGTTGTTTTTTGTTTGTCAATTGTATTCTTATTTTTATTCATCTACTATTGTTTGACTCATTTTGTATTTATTCATTGATTATGGTTCCTTTAAAAAAACAAAAGAAAGAAACACAAGGCGCACTGTTTCAATAAGCTTAGCACCCGGTTTGACTTAAACAGTACGCCTTAATAACTTAAACAGTGCGCCTATTCATTTTAATGAGAAAATGATAAGCAAATAGAGATACAGACATTCAATTAACTTTTTAATTGCATTAAAAAGACATATTTAGTACAAATCGTCAAAATATACATCAGTCGAATATGTTTTCATCTTTTTCTTCATTATCCTCCTTCTCTAGTGCAGGCTCTTTGAACTCATATCGTGAAATCAATGTCTCGACCATTTTTGCTCTGTATCGTCGTATTTCTTCCAGGGTAGAATGCTCTAGAATCGGTTGTTCATTTGCAAGAAGATATATCCATTGGCATTCGTGCACTACACAGTCCAGATTGTGTTGAGTTGCAGTCTTCTTGTTGATGTTCAATTGCGTGTTGTGCTTCTCCCTTTCTTCTTCAACGATTTGTGTGTCCTCATGTTTTCGTGTCATTTCCCTGTTAAACTCTTTTAGATATTCTTTCTGCACATTCAACAACAAACAGAAATTAGTTAGTTGACTTTACATTGCTTCATTTTACAGTATCAAATAACATCTGTCAATTAATATTTGTTTCTTATAATTTTCTCGGTATCCCTTGCATAGGCAGCTTTTTGTTTTTTTGGAGCTGTGATGGATCAACGTGTTTTCTTCGCTGTTGAACACCAACAACGTCCAATGATATGTAATCCCTCTTTTTGCTCCTCCGGATGAGTTTATTGGGAAGAAATGCCACCGTGTTGATTATTTTCCTTCATTGGCTTCATAATTGTGTTTTCTGTCACGGTTTCTCTTTTCAAAGCATCTTACTGTATCACATTACATAATCCAATATCTGTTTTTGTTTTGTTGAATTTGCTATTGAAATATAAGGAGTAAAGGCATTTGAGATAGGTATTTAGGAGTAATTTCTTACCCAGCATTCCGTACTGCATAATGCTATTTGCTCTTTCAATTGTGCTTCTTCCAACATCAATGTACGGAAGCTTGATATGGCATGGTTTGTCAATGCTCCATCGTTTATAATTGAATGCAGGTCTTGCATGTGGACGACACTTTTAAATTTCGTCACAGGATATGTGAGTATCAAAAAGTACCTTTCTCTGTAAGATCAATATATTATTTTGTTATTCATTTTATGAAGGAGCCACTATAAATGAAAATAACAAGGCATACTGTTTTAAATATAACATGCGCACTATTTGAAATATTCCAGGTACCCTGTTTGAATCAAAACAGGCGCACTGTTTGAGAAATTATAAGAATACTTACTTGAGTACTTCTTCGGTCATCCTTTCGTATTTTTCCCTTGCAGCATCGGTCATGTACTGAGTGACTTCGTGCGCATCCTTCTTCACCTTCTTCGAGGAACCATAGGTGTAGTCGCTGATTCGTTTTTTTACCTCTTGCTCCTCTTTTTTTAATCTCCTTCACCATGGATCCCGAAGTACGGCCTGTTTTCTTCTTTTCTGTTTGGTTTTGACCAACCTCTTCTTCATTGTCGGACTGCAGTAGTTCATCTCCGCTATTGATTTGCAGTATGTCGTCATATTCTTTCTTATTTTCTTCCTTGGCAACAGAGTTATTGTTGAACAACAATGTCTTGTAGTGCGCCACTGTTTGTCTTTCCTTTTCCAATTCGTCTCGTAGCTTCTTGATTTCCTCATCCTTTTCAAGCAGATTCTTTTTTATTTTTTCCCGTTGCACAACCCCTTTTATCATCAGCTCCGCCGCATGAGTCATCACCTCTTTCATTATTTCTCTAGCTTGCGTTTGAAAAGTATGCTTGGTGTTGATCATTTTGTTTTCTTGTTCCAATTGTTGTATTTGTTTCAATAAGTCTTCGATGTTCAGTACATTGAATCTGATGCCCCTTCTTTCGGTTTCTCGGGTGCTGATTCCCTTAGCATCTCCAACTCCAACTTTTTTGCAGTCAATTCAATCTCTAATAAAATGACCTTCAAAACATATAAAAAGTGAAACATTTTGTCAGTTTAAGAGAAACAGTGCATCTATTTAAAAGAAACAGTGCGCCAGTTTAAAAGAAACAGGACGTCATTTTGAACAAAGAGGGCGCTAGTTTCAAACAAATAGTGCGTCAGTTTAAACAAACAGTGAGCCTTATGTAGTACATACAGTGCCTCAATTAACAAATCAACATTGTGGTTTTTTGGAAAAATAAAAGTGCTTACTTTGTCTTTCTCTAATAACAATTCGTCAATTGTTTTTTTATGATTTGTCAATTGCATATTCGTCTGTCGCATCGTCTCGTCAACCTTACATAATTTTTCACAGGCGTCATTAGTACAATCATAAATAAAATGTAAAATATGCTTGAAGTATGTTATTTTATTCTTTAGTATTTGATTTTCTGACAGCGTTTCTTTCATTTTTCGTAGAGCATAAAATTTTCAAAGCTGACATCCTGAAGCTTGTCCTGCATGGTTTGCAGGATTGATAATTCTTTTGGGTCCACATGTCGTGTCAATACATGATCAGATGCTATCTCCGTGTCTGTCCCTATCGCATTACTTGCTTTGTTATCTATGCTTGTCGTCTTAAATTCATAGTTATCGACATTGTCGTTGTCATCATCTTCTTGGTGCCATTCTAGTGCTAGCAATTCCATCATGTATACTTGCCTCTCGAGAAGAGATGGTTGCAATGAATCTAGTATGACTTGTGTAATCAAATTATCAAAGGAAAATAAAAAAAAAGTTCGTTAGCTTATATATTTTAAGAATAAAATAAAAAAAAACAAACCCGTATGTTTACAAGAAGAAAACTAAGTTATCTTCTCATCTTTAAATCGTGCAATGGCTGCATCTAGGTTTATTGGGAAATCGTTGAGTTGCCACCTTGTCGATCGTGGAATAATCTCAGATGATGATTTTTTTGGTTTACAGACAAAAGTGCTCTCCAAGAACCAATACTATAATTTTTTTTAAAAAAAAATTACATTAGATAAGTGAATTTTCATGAATATAAGCAATTAACATCAAATAGTGCGCCTTATGTGTAGAAAAATGCGCCTGAAATAAAAATAACTTTGCACGTTAAAACAGTGCGCCCTTTATATTATAAACAGTGCGCTTTACTTCAAAAAAAAAAACTATATAATTCTAAACAGTGCGTCTTCATCAAATAAAACAGTGCGCCTTACAAAAAACAATAATATGGATAAATTTATTGTATCTTCATCAAAATAAACAGTGTCGCAGTATAAAGTATTTATCGAAATCGTGAGTTGGCATCGATTTACTGATTCCGACTTGTACACTTTGTCGTTGATGTTGTCGTTGAGAGATTTCTTCAGTTTGTTGTAGATATGCGACGTCCAATTGAGGTCACACATTTTGTCCGTATCAACCACGTAGTTTGCATATGCCCACTTCATTGATGCCTTCGATGTGCAGAGGAAGAGCGTCTTCATGACGTTTAACACTAGCAGTCTCGCGGTGTCCTCATAATCATGTGGCTCTTAACCTGTTAATGCTTCGATAACTGCTTTGCGCAATTTGGCTGTTGTCAATTCTCTTATATTTTTCTTTCCTTGTTTACGTTATTCCGGGAATCTTCTTTCCAACAACTCACTTGGATTGATTGTTTTCAAGTCCTCATCAGTTATTTCATCCATCCCGTCAACAATTCCGAATACGAGTTTGATATCTAATAGCGCTACGTTGAATTCTTTGTCTCCGAAAGTGAATGAATTATCTCCGTGGTTGTGGTTCGATGTATCCTCTCAAATAAACTTGTCACTGTTTCAGCAATCGGATGTAGTAATATTCCCTTTCAGAATCGCGTCAAATAATGTCCAAAACGGCGTTCTCCTGAGGTGTATTTTGTGCTATTCTGTGCATCGGAATTATGGTTCCTTTTTCAAAAGCTTAATGAGTGCTGCCAAGTTGCTTCTGTGTTGTACCATTTTTCCTGTTTCATTATATAAATAAAGAAAACAAACATATTAAGAATCAAACAGTGCAACATTGTTAAATAAATAAACACTGCGTCTTTGTGTTTTGAAACAGTGTGCCTTTGTTAAATAATGAAATAGTGTGCCTTTGTGTTTTGAAACAATGCGATTTTGTTAAATAATGAAACAATGCGTCTTTGTGTTTTGAAACAATGCGCCATTGTTTGATTATGAAACAGTGCGTCTTTGTGATTTGAAACAGTGCGTCCCATTAATTTACAATTAATGAACAGTGCGTGTTAGGATATTAATGTTTATTGTAGTTGATTATTACACAGTGCATCTTATCATTAAGAAACATTGATCCTCATTCATGCTTCAATAATATAAAACAGTATGCCGTAATGAATTATTGATAATTAACATTCTTTGTAATATATTATAAATTTGTATGACATCAAAAATTGAATTTAGGGTTCGAGCACATTTCGGACTTCGGGTTTGGGCACAGCGCACTGTTTTTGTTCCAAAGGCGCACTATTTTACAAATATTAATAATTTGATTATAGAAAATGTCAAATTATATTGATTGAATTGATGCATTTGTTGTGCATATATCAATTGAATTCAGTCTTTTTTTTATCAAATTTGAAGAACAAATCGTATATTACAAATTTCACATGTTTCGTTTGAATTTGATGGCAAATACAGTGTGCCTCTTGAATTCCTTGTGATGAATCAAAGTTGATGCTTGATTTGAGTTTGGATTTGGCTGCGGATTTGAGTTTGGTTGTCGATTTGACAGATGAATGTTGGGATTTGGCTATGGATTTGTATCTTGGGGTTTCGCAATTTGAATTTGTGGTTTGTTGGTGGTGGGTTAGACAGTTTTAATTTGGGGTAACAGAAATTTCTAATTTACGGGAATTATTTTCTCGGTTTGTATGTGTCTGGAAAATATTTTGGATTTTTTTGAGAATTCTCCTAATGATTAATTTAAGATTATAAAATTTGAGAGATTTATTTAAAATTATGAAAGATTTGATTTGATGTACTCATATGACAAAAATCCAACTCCACATTAATAGCCGATAATTATGCTATGTCAATCTTGTCCAATTTTGGAAACAATCATCTTGTGCATAGCAACATAAGAAGTGTCCTTTCTGAATGATAATCTTGGGATCACTTCTATGCATGCATGTAACACTACTTCTGTGAATGTAGTGCAATTCAACCTTTCAGTTTCCTCAAACTTTTATGGTATCAGAGCCCAAAGGCCTAACGTCTTCCTCTCACATGCAATGCCTTCAGAAACCATCCCTAGATCGGCCACAAATCAAACCACCACTGAGAAAACCAGCCTCACTTCTAACACTACCGCCGTCCCTGCTCCATATCCAATGGCTTTGAACCCTCTCTCCAACATCACCAATCTGGTATCCATTAAACATGATCGTACCAATTATCTTCTATGACGCTCTCAGTTTATTCCACTTTTGCGTGCAACCCAGTTAATGGGCTATATTGATGGCTCTCATCTATGTCCACCAGCAACTGTCCAAGTCGATGATGATTCTTCTACTTCAACACCTAATCCGGCCTATCTTGATTGGGTACTTTGTGATCAACTGCTTTTAAGTTGAATCAACGCTACTTTAACCGTGTCTATCATGACTCATGGTGTAGGGCTCGAAACTTCCAAAGCTGTATATATGGGAGACCCTTGAGCGTCGTTTTTCTCCTCATTCTCGTCCTCGCATTCTACAACTTCGTTATGAGTTGCAGACTGTCAAAAGAGGTGGCTCATCTATCTCTGATTATATGCATCGCATCAAGAGTCTTGGGGATGCTCTTGCTGCTGCTAGGCAACAAATTGCAGACAATGATTTGCTTCTTTATATAATTGGTGGTTTAGGCAATAACTATGAAAGCTTTGTCATAGCCATAATTGTTGATGGTGATTGCAAATCACGCAGAGCTTTGCACCTTTTTTCTCTTCGATTGCATGCCGGCGTGCTTGATCACGTGTCGTCTTCATCACACGGAACCAGCACGTGTCGCCTTCATCACGCAGAGCTGCTCTCTGACTCTTCTCTTTGTTTTTTGGTATATATGTGGAAGGCAGAGCCTTTGGAGAGTGAGAGCATAAGAGGGTTTTAGGGATTTGTATAAGAGATTGTTATCTCTATCCCTTATTATGAGACTCTTAGTATTACGGATGTAGCTCTTTTGTAACTCCTTTCAGATTAGTGGATTTTCTCGTCGTCGTCGACCGCCCATGGTTTTCTTCCGCAAGGGTTTCCACGTAAAAATCATTATCTCATTTATTTTGTGCACTTCTTATTTCTCTGATGGGAAAATGAAGCTCTCGAAGGGTTCTTTACTGATTGCTAAGGAAAAGAAACAAAGAACGTTATACTTGATGCAAGCAAGGTTGATCAAAGGAGATGCAAATGCTGTTAAAGGTACTCCTCGATCGAGCTCTGGTATAAGAGGCTCGGTCATATCAGTGAGAAGAACTTGCAGATCCTTGCACGTAAGCGACTCCTACCTGACGTGAAAGTTATTCCTCTTAAACTGTGTGTTGACTGCATAGCTAAAAAACAACACAAAGTATCATTTCTTTCTTCCCCTGCACATAGAAGAAAGAATATACTCGATCTTGTGCATACAGAT
>JAOVYX010017691.1:0-21677 GCA_035668315.1 Drosera spatulata | reverse complement strand
AGATATATAGAAGACAGTTGTGAGTAGGGAGCTCTAACCTGTATCTCTAATAGCATTCCTGAAGTATTGCAGACTATGATGGCCGCAAGTGCTCCCAAACCGTTGAACACTTTATCCGCTTTGCTGCCTTCTATTTCGTAACTTCGACTTCTGTGGGAATTTCCTGCAGGAGGCAGGGCTAAATGAAGTCAACATCATCGTTACTACGATGTACAAATAGGCATATCTGTTCTCTGGTCAGTCTTCGTAATATGCAGTGTCGAGAAGAAAAGATATGACGAGCACTTTCCGGTCATTTTATTCGCATTTGGTTGGATAAAAATGAGTGTGAAGAGCTTGATTTTCTTCAATCATCTTTGTTAGAATTTGTCACACACCATCATTGACTAGCACTGGTAGCATGAAGCCGATGTAGCCGAATGTGAGTACGACAGAGACTCCCAACCAGGCTCTCATGGATGACATGTTTGGAACGACCAGGGCAAAGGTGAAATATGCAGCTCCTGTGATGACGATGTGATACTGCAGTCGAAGAGGAGAGTCGCTGAAAGCGGCGTTGATATCCTGCATGCAATGTTCTCCCATTCAAAGAGCTTAACAATGCAAGGTGCATATTTCTGTACTCATTTCTATACTCCTGTATCTGAAATATTGTTTCTTGGTGCAATGAGTTGAACTATAAATAGGGAAAAACGAAATATATCATGACATATCTAAACTTAGATGCGTCTAATATAAATCAACGGTTGAGATTAAAACGTGAGGATAGATGCGTATGAGAATATGGGTCTCATATAGTGAGTCTATTAATTGTTGGGCTCTCATCTCAAGATGCATCTTCCCTCCACGTTTTAATCTCAACCGTTGGATTGATATAGACACACCTAAGCTTAGGTGTGTCATGATATATATTCGTCAAGTCCAAATAAATATAATATCGTAGTAACATGTCCTTGTTACAAAAGTGAATATAAGAAACTCGGAAGTCGAGTGCTAAGATGTGGGTTAGTCAACTAAACTGACGATAGTTTCGAAAATATTTTCAACTTCAAGACAAATAAATTTGATCTATGGAAAAAAGGGAAGCAACAACAACCCGTTGACTACTGTCTTTCTCACAGTTTTTTTTTTACATTTTTTGTTCCTGTGAGGAGGGGGGCGGCCAGCTCCCTCAAGCCGTTAGGCCTATTGACTAGACATTTTCGTCAAGTATGTTTTGGTCATAAATCCGATCCTCGATGGACACTAAGGTTGTATGCATCCTCTTCATTTGGAATCTACTTAAATAAGATTCTCTATTATGTGGTAAGTTAAGTTGAATTATAAGAAAAAGCGGAAGTAGAAATACGAGGGAGGAGAATGAGATCAAAAAGAGAAACCGATCTTGGTCTGATGGTCAATGTACCATCAGCTGACAAAAAAAAAAAAAAAAAAAAAACAACTTCCTTCGCCCTATATTTTTTTTCAACGGCACATACTTTAAAGTATTTAATTTCTTTTTATTTTTAACAATGTTAGAAAAAGCTTAAATTGATTCAGGGATTAAAGTTCATAATTTGATTTATTATTAGTGTTGATTTTATAAAAAATTATATCTAATCGTAACAAATTAAACCTCGAAATGTGTGTCATTATAAAAATTTTAGGACGAAGAAAGTACATCACATCGGTCAGACCGTCAGATTGAGATTGATTATTCGAATATCATGTCGAGGAAATTACGCTACAAAGGCTGATATTAGTAGCTTATAGTAAACGGCTGCGCAGTAAGCCGTACCTTTAGCCCTCTGCCTCCAAGAACGATGAAACCCATATTTCCAAGAAGAAATATGAAAAATTGGTTTATCCATGTAATATAGTACATATGCCTCCCTTGAATAAGAGGGAAGAAAGATTATATGGTTAGAGAAACTTCAGCTTAGATTTAAACTTGTAGCTGAAATGTACCAATGGGAATCAATACTAACCAAATAAAAATCCCATGATGTCTTTGTATCTTATAAATCTCTGGCCATCAATGAAATGAAAACCAGCCAGTAACCAATTCGCATACGCGGTGAAGAGTCCGATGGCTGCTAAGGCCGTAATACCCCATTCCCAACCCAGAGGCACCATTATAAGGTTCGAAAAGCTTAGTATCCATCCGCAGTTGAAGCACGTTGCAAGAAGTAATCCGACCTGCTTCCATGAATCTGTACGTTTGAGTTACATAACATGAATGTTTAGTACATTCGATAGCACGAGTAACATAACTGGTGACGACCTCTAGATACAGAACCTTCTAAAACATAAGAAACTCATAAAAGAGCTTTAACATAACTTATAAACTCTTGAAGTCGAATCAACAGCCTTAAAACATGATAAAAAAAACTGAAGCATCACACACGAAAGTCGTGTAAGATAAAATTGCGGATAGATCCTGTTAAGCAGGAGCGTATACTATACGTACCGTGATCAATGGTGTGAGCCGTTTTGTGGCCATATTCTTGAACTTGATCGTTCTTTATCGAATTAGATACGTCTATGTCGAGTGCTCGAAAACTGTTTGCCTTGGCTTCTCCCTCCATTCAATTTCTTGAGCAAATGATTTGAGCTATTTAGAGTTTACTCCTGTTTGTAGGATTACCTGCAGAGAAAGCAATGACTGGTTGTGTGAACTCGGAAGGTGTCTTCTCCTTATCTTAAATATTAATAATTTTCGCATGCAGGGTTCGTGGTTGAACTTCTTTTCTGGATTACGACAGTTAGGTCATAGGTGAACGCATAGATGTTTCGTGGCCATCTTGTATGCCTCTATTTAACAGAAAGAAATGATATTGCCATATCTATGTAGTCAATCCTATATAATATGATAAGGGTTGATTTGTTAGGATCGTATATCATTTTATAGTGAATGTCCACCAACCAGTGTCATCCGATCCCTTCACTCACTTTGGAGACAAGAATAAGTGAGCTCTAAGAACTTAGAGATGATCCTTTTTTTTTTTTTTTTTTTTTTTTTTTTTTTTTTACAATTTATTGAAAACTCTGTTTCTGATTGGTTAATGATTCACTAATCCTAGTGTTTTGATGGTCAATCCTCTTCACCAAGCGGCTATAGTTTTCATTCCTGCGTTACTCTATGGTTTATGTTTGTTCACTTGACTATTGTATAGATCCCTTTTGGGCTTTTGCTATGACTAATGCGATAGCAATGTCACATGACTGTTAAGTATTAGCAACTCCCATGCCTTTGGACCAATACCTTTATGGTTCCATCTTTCTATTACGTAGACATATTCTCATGAATGTCCTTCGTTGTCTAACTTTCTGAAAAGTTATGATTTGATCTTGCCTATTGCTAATGTTGCTTGGCGTGCATTAGTTTGCGTATTTCGCACCAATATTATGTTAGTTAAAAGAAACAGGGATGTTAAAGTTGTGCTCGGGCCGATACATAAAGATGTTCAGAAACGCTAGGCAAACGTTGTGATACGTCAAGGGACATTCTGTTCGACTTGTTTACGCCATCAAGGATCATTTACGTGATGTTATGCTTTTCATTAGATCTCATCCATGATGAAGATTAGTATGCTGAGGGCAATGAGCTTTACAAATATATAGCAATTCCGTTTGGATGTTTTCTTTGGATCTTGGAAATGTGCCTTGTCACTTTTGGCAACTCGTATCATTGTTTCAGGTGTTGGTGCTTGGATTGTGCTGAACCATTGGTCAAATCCTTCTGCACAAATAGTTCAAGTCTCGACTGAAACAGTCTTCGTATTGAAAATTGTCGTGAAGGAGTTAATGAACGAAGGAGTTCGACGGAAATAAGGATACAACAAAAATATTGAAGTGCCCGGGCGATGGTGTTCCTCACGGTCAGGCACGGGCCTTGTTCGTGGAGCAAGCAACCAAGAGATTATGTATTGCGTCCGGACTCGAGTTGGGCCACACCCAAACGCGGGTCTGTTAATAGGGGGACGATTGCATTTGGGCCGATGCGAGATCGGTTCAGATTTGATCCGAGATTGATGCATATCGTTTTTATTTATGAGTCTATAAATAGTTATGTATCAGATTTAGTTGTATATCGAACGAATATGGTTGTCATAGAAATTGTGAGATTCTAGGGTTTGAACGAAACATAAGAAAAATTGAGGGATAAAGAGAGACGATCGTTGTAATTTGTAATCGTATGATTCGATTAGTGCATTGTTGCTTGTGCTGTTTTTTCTCTTGACAATAGGGTTTTTGCACGTTGAAATCTTAAGTGTTATTGTTTCGTTTTTTGTTCGTGTTGATCGCTGTTTGTTCGTGATATTCGGATTTATCGATCAGATTCTCGGATTGAATTCGAGTCGAATTCGTAACACTCTGCTCTTGCCGTATAATCATGCTGAACTTATAACAAAAAATCAGATTTGAAGATCTTCTGCTGGATGCATTAGCGTTAGCATTGTGTCATTGTCGATACTAAAGTCTACCTATATCAGAATCATTTTCTTTGGTGGCTTTGGTTCTCCTTGTACCCCACGAAGAGATGCAGTGGAGTTGGTGACTCCATTGCCAAACCGAGATTCGAATCTGATGTGGAGTTCACTGTTTAATTGTACCGATTCTTTTTGTCTTTTAATCGTTAATGTAATGTTTTGCACCAATGATAGATGTTTGTTATGGTCGTAGGAGCGAGTATAGTGATGCATACAGTAACAGATCATTAGATCATTAGATCATTAGATCGTCCATACTTTCAGATGTGGATTTATGAAGTTACCTGTTATGATGAAGCCGATATTGCTGGGCCATTCCTTGATAATCTATTGATGTTTAGATCATCAGTGGACACATATATCATGTCCTATCCTCGTTGAATTGGCACCGTTGGAACAGAATAGCCAATCCTGCAAAGTGCAGTGATAATTGAAGACTCTCATTGGCAGTGTTCAATTCCCCATATTTATGATGGGCGTATCACATGGGATCTGTTTTCTGTCTCCGTGAATCTAAATTTTGTAGTACTCCGGTTTCGTCTCATGCCATCAAAATAATCATAAAAAAAAAAATAAAAAAAAAAATAAAATTGATTTGATGATAAGTTTTTTACTTTTTTTTAGAAACGAGATCAAAGCCGTTTTTTTTACGAATTAGATCAAGGATTTCTGAGGATATTATGAAACAATTTTTTTATTATAAATATACAATAAGATTGCGTGTATTTTATTTTTTTCATATTCCGAACTTGACGGAATTATATGAATATGTTAGTTTTCAATATTGTCCCATTTCCGCAATAAAGACAGCATTTTGTAGGATGCTATTTAGGTAATTTTTGACTTGTGATAGTCAAACACTACAAGAAGAGTCGTATAGTATTATGCGTTGTCTACGTGATGCGTGTTTATATAGCATTAAGCATTCGTCAATCGTCGTAGGGGTCTAGCTCTTTTAGTTTTACTTTTTTAGATTAGCATTTAGTATGTGTTGTGATTATCTCATAAATATGTTAGTGAAACAAGTTAAACAACAGGAGTCAGATATGACAATTTTGGCAACAACTACTATGTTAAAGAAAACGACGATAACATAATACATTCAACAACAACGATAATTGTGGTAACGACAAAGCCAAGTTGAACAAGGACGACGATAGTAAGTATCACGACAATAGTTAGAGTCCGTCACGTGTCGAATTCACGTCCAATTATTGATCACTTGGAGCATTGCCCAATGCTATTTGGCATATTTTCATACGCATAACCAAATTTTTCCAATGAATAGTGTAAATTCGTTATTATTTGTCGTGGTTGTTCGAATGCTAATGCACCGGTATATGTTAACATTGTCACCTAACAAATGATCGAGATTGAACAACATCTTATTATTGAACTTGTGCTATTTAAATTATAGGGACATTAAGTTGTTGAATTACAAAATGAAACAATGGGAAAAGGTTTTGAAAAAAAGATTATGAGAAGTTATTCATATTACATAGAATCAGTTTGTTTTCATGTCACGAAGGTCTATTTTGAAGACGATACATCTTCTAAGGAGCTTGGCAGAGCATTATAGAACTTATCGGAAGGATTTGCACATGGTCTTCATCGATCTCAAGAAGGCGTGCGATAGAATTCCACGCGACGTTTTATGGAGTTGTTTGAGATGCAAAGAAATATCACCAACACATATAAGGATAATTAGAGACATATATAACAGAGTATCGGTCAATATAAGAACTGGATAAAGGATGACAAAATATTTTTCTATACGAATAGGATTAGTCGTAAATAAGTTTATTTCTAAGTAGTCATAAATCCAAATTTTTTATATTAAATATATTTAATCATGATCATAAGTGTAGTTAAGTAGACATTGGCGAAGATCCGTGTCTTTGCAGGAAACAGTACAAAGGCAAGTTATTACTCTGAATCCCGCGGTGTCTTTCAAATGTTACAGCCTTAAGCTAAGTGAAAGGGTCTTTGGCGACCAGAGTCAGATCTGTGATCTTATGTGTTGTTATACCAAAAGTTTCTGTCAGGTCTAGATCTTTGGCCTGAATCCCTGGCGGGAGTTCCCAATCAAAGGTGTGTAGGAGCTGAGCCAAAGCCAGTTCAACAATAGCGATGCCAAATGTAATCCCTGGACAACCTCTTCTACCAGCTCCAAAAGGTAACAGCTCGAAATCCTGCCCTTTGAAATCGATACTACTTCCAACGAATCTATCAGGGTTAAATGTATTGGGATCTTCCCATGTTTTGGGGTCTCTTCCAATGGCCCAGACATTGGCGAAGATCCGTGTCTTTGCCGGGATTAGGTACCCGTTTATCATGACATCCTCGGTGGATTCCCTTGGCACCAATGTGGGCACGGGTGGGTGGAGACGATATACTTCTTTGACGACCGCTTTCAGGTAGTGCAGTTGAGGTAAGTCGTTTTCCGAGACTACTTCTCTTTCCCCGACGATGCTTCTTACCTCTTCTTGTGCTTTCTTCATTGCGCTTGGGTTGATCATGAGTTCCGTCATTGTCCAGTCTAAAGTTATGAATGTTGTATCAGTTCCTGCCGCAAACATGTCCTGGAAACAACAAGTGATGGTCGTGAGTATCTCGCCTATGATGAATCAGGAGTGGCAAAGAAGACGAAGTACAAGGACTCACCAGAAGAATGGCCTTGACATTCTCCATGGTGAGGGGCATTTCACTCGTTTCATCCTTTTGCACGTTGAGTAAAACGTCTAGAAGATCCTTGTTATCCACCTTCTTTCTCGCAGTTTCACGATGTTCTTCAATCACCTCATCGAAAAACTTGTCAAATCGTCTGAAGGTCCTCTGAAGCCTCAACTTGTGTCCTGTTAATGTGTTAATGAACTCCTTGGAGGGGAAGAAATCTCCTACGCTGAACCCTCCAAGCAACTCTTGGTACTCTTCAAGCATACTCTGGAACCCATGCCGATCATATTCCCCTCCGGCGGAGAAATTCCTCCCAAGGACCACCCGACACAAAACATCGTTCGCGTACAAGCCGAGCAATTTGGTTATGTTAACCAAGCCAGGAGACGCTGCTTTGATCCTCTGAACTAGGCGGGAAACCTCATCCTCTCTTACTGTACTATAAGATTGGACCCTTTTCGCGCTAAGCAACTCCAATATACAAATCTTCCTCACATGTCTCCAATAGTCTCCGTAAGGGGAGAACACTATGTTGGTGCAATCGTAGAAAAGCCATTTGGCCGAGTACAGCTGAGGCCGACTCGAGAACGGAAGATCATGCGTCTTCATAACTTCTCTCGCCATATCGGCAGATGATACAATCACGGTTGGGATCTCACCGAGTTGTAGGAACATTATGGGTCCCAACTTCTCCGCGAGCAGATGCAGGGAGATATGGGGCATTTTGCCTAGCTGATGAAGGTTTCCGATGATCGGCAGCCTCGGAGGGCTTGGCGGGAGATTCGATTTTGGTCCTTTCCTCGCATTTTTTGTGAAGTAGAGTTTGAAGATTGCAGCTAGGAAAATGAGTGCACTGAACAAGTATCCTATAGAGAATTCCATTGAAAGTTGTAAGAGGATATGAAACTGGAGGCTTGAGATAATTTGTTAGTATCCATCTGAATTTGCTTTTGATGAAAACTAATCTGTAGCCTTTTCTTTTCTTCTCCTTCTTGTGGTACCTCTATGTTACCTTTATCTCATCGTCGACTTTGCTGATATCTTTAGGTCTTGTCGCTGTTCATGATCTGTCAAGAAGCCAGCGAATTTCGGATGGATTGTATGGTCCTGACACCAGGCATCTACGAAGCTGAGCCACGTCAAAGGTCCAAAGGACGAGCCTGTTCGAAAGTCTCCTAGCATGATTCTGTCTCATTGAAGTTTTGATTGTATGATATCATTCAGTTGGAAATTCCTGCATTCTCAGTCGTGGATCATAGAATCACTGGCTAATTGTAATCACCTGACTTGCATCTGACTCTCAGATTGCTCTTTCTATATCCCATTCAATACACATCATGTTTACAGTCCCGACTCCCGAGTTAGTGTTACGAACAGAACTGTTTATTACAGCATAAAGAATAACAAGTGCGCAAAATAAATGATACAATGATTTACGTGGAAACCCTTACGGAAGAAAATCGCGGACGGTCGTCGACGACAAAGAATCCATTAATCAAAAGAGGAGATACAAGAGAGTTCCACCGAACACAAAGAGTCTCATAATAAGAGATAGAGATAACAATCTTTTATACAAATTCCTGAAACGCTCTATGCGTTTAATATATGTGTAACTCAATGGGAAAGAGAAATCTCCAAAAGCACTGCCTACCACTGTCTTCTTCTTACTCTGAGCTTTCTCGTTCACCCTTTCTCATACTCTCACTCTTCAAAGACTCTGCCTTCTACATATATATCAAAACGTAAAGAGAAGAGGCGACGCGTGTTGGTTTCACGTGATGAAGACGACACATGATCAAGCACGTTGGCATGGAATCGAAGAGAAAAATAACGTACAGCTCCGCGCGATTTGCAATCACCATCAACGACTAGTTATCAGGACGTGGAACAGCATGTTGCAGTAGGATCTATTGCAGCATGTCTTTCCGCATGGTGTTTCGCCTTGTTGAAGAATCCACTATCTGTTGTCACCACTTCAATCTGGCTAGAAATCGAACACAAGTCACAATCGAGATATCGCTAACAATGGTCCAGGACCAGAACATAGACCATAGCACATCCTATCAGATACCTCGATGTGTTATCGGAAATCTTACCGGGTTCGGTTTGATTCGTTGTTGCACATTTCCTCGATGCGGATCGTTGTTGCACATTTCCTCGATGCGGATCGTATCCGTCCTTGTCGTAATCCAAGGCTAGTGTTGCAAGATGAGCTATGGAAAGCAAGTGCTGTGATGGAGGACTACTAAGTTAAATTAGTGGCTGATATCTGTATGCACCAGTCCCTAATTTAGATCTTGAAATAAAAATTTAGGAAAGAGAATATATTGTTTAGCAATATGTGTTGGAGAAAATCCCATCAGTGAAGATTATCTGATCAAAGCTCATATTGTACTGAGTTGTTTCATTGCCTCATGGAGGTTTGGGGTGTTTGACTTGGCACCAGCTAGTTTGATTCCAGCATGGGTTGATTTTATGTTTTTTCTTGAGATTTTTAACCGTAAATCTTCCTGTAAAGACAAACCAGATTCCTCAATCTGGTTCTTTTTCAATTTTCACAAGCCAATCAAGGGTGTTGAACGATTACAACCATGCAAATTTTCCTACCAAAGCCAACCATACAAGCGAGAAATCGATGCAGTCATTGACGATATCAGTTTTGCAACTTTTGTTGGCAATGAGCTTGAGGCCGACTGCACATAAAAAGAGAGGTCCCTACCTACGGTTTTGGAACTTCGGAGTTTTTTGCGTGTAAGAGGTTGACACTGTGTAAGAAACTCATGGTACGAACGAGACCGGGACTGACTAAACACATGTTTGGCAACAGAGTAAAAACACTTGAAGAAGAAGTGATAAATCTCGTAAGGATAATGAATGGTCTTCAAAAGTTCAGATTCATCATGTCGGTGTGTTCGAGTTTCAGTTCTAGTACAACCGGCCGGAAAACATATAGCAAGAAACAAAACAAAACCTCATGATGACATCATTCAATCAAAATAACAGATTCCACCATACATTGAAAAAGGCTTTACTCAGAGATGATTTTATGTCGTTCTCAGCCAAATACTTTAGCATATCATTGCCAAACACTTTCAGATTACCGTCCAAAAAACATGTATAAAACGAAGCAATCAAAGCCACCACAACATGCTGAAAGCCACCAAACTCAGATAAGAAAAATGGCAAGCATTTTACAGCTGCAAGAGATTGCTAGAATCTTACCTTGGCAAGAAGTCACAAAGCTGCTTCCCCCCTTCATCCTACTCTTATTCATCCTATTCAAAACCAAACTAGCAAAGCAAAAGAACTTGCCGCCATCTCCGCCAAAGCTTCCAATCATCGGAAACCTTCACCAGCTAGGCACGCATCCACACCGGTCTCTTCAATCCTTATCCCGGAAATTTGGAGAGCTTATGCTGCTTCACCTTGGCAATAGGCCAGCCCTTGTAGTCTCATCTGCAAGTGCCGCACAAGAAATAATGAAAACCCACGATATAATATTCTCTGACCGACCACATCTAACGATAGCTAGTAAGCTCCTATATAATGCAAAAGATGTGTCCCTTGCGCCATATGGGGAGTACTGGAGGCAAATGAGAACCATAAGCGTACTCCAGCTTCTCAGCAACCATAGAGTTAGGACTTTTCGTGAAGTTAGAAGAGAAGAAACGGCCCTAATGATCGAGAAGATAACAAAGATGGGGCACAAGCCAGTGGATGTGAGTGAAATGCTAGTCGTATATACAAATGATGTGGTCTGCAGGGTGGCTTTTGGAAGAAAATACAGTGGGGAGAGAGATGGTGATGCCGATTTCAAGGAGGTCTTGAAGAAGTTTGTGGAGTTGTTGGGCAGCTTCCACGTTGGGGATTACATACCATGGCTGGCGTGGATCCATCGACTAAATGGCTTAGATTCCAGGGTCGATAAAGTTGTACGGCGATTTGATCACTTCCTTGAAGGAGTAGTTGAAGAACATACAGCACGCCTGAAGAAATACAAGAACAGTGGTGATGCTGATAAAAAAGAGACAGTAAAAGACTTTGTGGATGTGCTTCTTGAGATTCAGAGGGATAAGACGCTCGGATTTCCTATCGACAGAGATAGCATCAAAGGCCTTCTACTGGTAAGTGTCCCTGGTTTATTTCTAATCTTATATTAACCATATTAAGTAGTGGCCGCATTTATCACGAAAAACATAAAACGACGAGCCTGCCTCAGACTGTCATATACTCATGTCAGTAAACATTGCTCAATTGTGCAAGCTCTCCTCCACTCCCACTTGTTATTAGCAAGAGCCTATGACACTGGATCTAGCTTTTACTTTCTCATTCATGGATAGGGAGTTGCTCCCATAAGTTTTACAATTGATTTTGAGTGAATACTTTATGAAAACACATTATGTAAATTGGAATAACCTTGTCCCTTCATGTAGGATGTGTTTGCAGCTGGAACTGATACAACCTACACGGTACCAGAGTGGGCAATGACAGAAATATTGAGGCATCCCCAAACTATGGAGAAACTTCAAGCAGAGATCAGGGGACTTGTGGGAACCGAAGAAGAAATATCGGAGAGCGACTTGGAGAAAATGAAGTACCTGAAAGCCGTGATCAAGGAGACTCTCCGATTGCATCCTCCAATTCCACTGTTGGTGCCGCGAGAATCATCTCAGGACATCAAGATAAACGACTACGACATCCCAGCTGGTACACAAGTAATCACTAACGCTTGGGCAATACACAGAGACCCAGCTTCATGGAAAGAACCTGACGAGTTTCGACCCGAGAGATTCCTGGATTCAACAGTGGATTTCAAAGGGCAGGATTTCCATCTGATTCCGTTCGGAGCAGGAAGAAGAGGGTGTCCGGGAACAGCATTTGCCATGGCAAACAATGAGCTCGTATTAGCCAATCTCATGCACAAGTTTGATTGGGCTCTACCAGATGGCGTAGATGCTGCAACATTGGACATGAGAGAAAGCACCGGGCTCACCATCCACCGGAAAAGTCCTCTGTTCGCTGTGGCAACTCCACACACTAGTCCCTGAAGAAATTCCAGAATAGTATTTTAAGGTTGTCAATAAGCGAACTCAATACGGATTGATGCATCATAACCTGTTCAATATGTCTGACTGAGCAAGGAAGCCTAACTCTACCAAGGGAAAGCGCATTTAAGAAATATATGATGTGGGATTAGGCACCACATGTAAAGCATTGCATGCATCCGATATATACTTTCTGCTAACCCCAACACTTCTAAATTGCATTTACGGGCCAACATCTGAAGAAAAAATCCAGAAAATATGCAAAAGATAAAATGACTGAATTGCAGATGCATAGCTGTTTAGATGAACTTCACTTGGTCTTCTTCAAAGGGTTCCGGAGTGTTAGAGCACTTACAATAGTTTCCCTATATGGTTCCCTATCCTGATATAGAGGGAATCTGTTAAAAAATATATCACGCAACAAATTTCCTATTTCTATCCTTATCCCTATATGATTTCCTATACTCTATATTTTTTTAATATTTGACGAACCAAAGTTACATTCCCTATATAATTTATACCATTAAAATTATATAAAATTAATATTTTTGTTAGAAAAAATGCAAATATTTAAAAAATTGAATTATTTTAGGTAAAACAAAACAAAACATATTATTTTAAAAATTAATAAAATATTATTATATTCTAAAATATTCTAAAAAGCATTAATAATATATAATATTTCAATATATTATGAAAAATCAATATATTAAAAATATACAAATCTATATAGAAAATTTGCTGCGTGACTGAGTAAAAAAGTAGATCTCTGTACAGAAAGAATGACACTGTAGCATTGTATTGTAGGGATAAGGATAAGGAAACTGTTGCGAATGGTCTGCATGAATACAATCAATGACGCCTAGTCTAATTCAAGATGATGTGTGCCTAAAAGCCACTACTTAGTTGTCAGATGCTAATCACCCGTCATACATAGTTGTCAGAATTTGATTACGACTAGGTCTGTTCGCTACTCTTTTCTGCAATGATCCAATTTCGCAACAACAACAGAAGTGAGCGATTCACAAAAGACAGAAGAATCACACCATTACAAAAGACAGACTCTCACTTCTCCATTGTCAATGTTCCTAGACATCGTTTGCTCCCAATCATGTCAGCGTCATCAGGTGCCTACAACAATTCAAACCACAATCAGCGACATCGACAGCCCCTGAATAATCATCGTAACCAAATGCCTACAACAATTGAAACCACAAGCGGCGACATCGACAGCATCATTTGCAATCAAATCATAAAATCAGAGACACAAAACCAAACCCTCGAAAAATTCAGACAAATTTACTGCAGAGGATTTCATTTCCAACCTTCGATCACAAACATTGCTAGGGTTTCCGTCGATCACTAGGGTTTCAGAAGGCGAGGTTCGCATCAGATCGTAGTTGCAATCTCCGATCCACACCGCGGCATCGAGGATTCGACCAAGCCGCTGCGATCTCCATTTCCGATCAAGCATGCATGATGACGCGTAAGGGTTTCGCCAACAGTGGTCGCCGGAAGATCAGAGAGGATTGGGGAAGGATTCGATGGTGGCTGTGATCTTTGATTTGCCTACGGCTAATTTAATTATGTGTGAGGGGAAAGGATGTCATCATGACTTCATGAGTTTCCAGGGTTGGATTGGATTGAATCAACTTCATATTCAATCTAATTTATGAGTTTTAATGTTCAAATTCAGTCCATTCGAAAAACTCTGAAATGAATTGGATAGGTCTTTTTTTATTGTAATTGTGTCAACATCAAGGATGCAAAAACATAAACAACATGGACCTTGGCATCAGGAACTTCAATCTCATCTATATTAGTTTCAAGCTGTTTCATTTTATTTTTTCTGTTTTATTTAAATTATAATAGGATTTTTATATTTTATTTAAATTATAATATTTTTATATTTAATAATTTTTATATAAAAATATCCCTATTTTATATCACATCAATTTATCCATCTTCATTTCTCTTTCTTTTTTTTCTCATTTTTTTATCTCACATACTTATAAGGATAAAATTGTTATTTCTTATTAATTCAACACACACATGAATCGTCGCGTTGGATCAAACCGTTACAATATTTTCATATTTAATAATTTTTTTACATAAAAATATCAAAATATCCTTACTTTATATCGCATCAACTCATTCATCGGCATTTCTCTTTTTTTTTTATCTCATACACTTACAAAGATAAAATTATTATTCTTTATTAATTCAACACGTATATGAATTATCGTGTCGGGTCAAATCATTATAATTTGAATAAAACGAAAGGAATATCTTGCAAGGAAGACATTGGTTTCTCTAGCTTGAAGCTCGTCACTTTCTCATACCCTGATTATAATATTTTTATATTTAATATTTTTTGATGTTTCATTCAAATTATAATATTTTCATATTTAATAATTTTTTCATATAAAAAAAATAAAAATATTCATATTTTATATCATATCATTTTTTTTCTTTTCGTCATTTTTTATCTCATATATTCATAAAAATAAATTTATTATTTTTTATCAATTCAACATATATGAATTATCACATCGAATCCAATTATTATAATTTAAATCAAGGGAGGGAGTATCTTGCAAGGAAGACATCGGTTTCTGTAGCTTGAAGCTGGCCACTATCTCATACCCTGATTATCACAGGTTTATAATAATAAACAGATCTTAAACAGCTTTTTTGTGACAAACGGATCTTAAATAACTTAATCTAGCAGTTGTTGTAGCGAAGCAGGAAATAAGGCCGCGAGTGTGATGTTGCTTTGGGTAAATCAATGGATTTTATTTAATTATTATTTGATTAGTTAACAACTTATTTTGGATTATAGATATATCAATATATAATTCAATGGATTTGGATTTTATTTTAACATAATCTATTATAATCCAATTCAAAATTGTATTCAATCCAATCCAATTCAATATTATTGGATTGGATTGGACCATGGATAATCCGAATTCATGTTCACCTCTATTTATGTCATATGGGTTGAAATTATTTTTTTTAATTTAGAAATAAAAAAATTTAACTTTTAATTTTTTTAAATTTAAAGTGATATTTTTTTAATAAAGACTTTAAAATGACATTTGATTCATTGTACTCCTATATTTTTACGAAAAAAATATAACATGTATGAGAAAAAAGATTTACTAATAGGGTTTGGAGGGTATATGTAATGACACATATATGTCTAGTTAAAATCTAATAATTAAGATTAAATCAAAATCAATGAAAGATTAAGATTAAATTACTATGTCATAATCTCAACCCCTCATTGTTGGTTTAATCTTAATCATTAAATTTTAACTAGACATAATATATGAAAACACAAATTCGTTTTTCCCTTACTAATATTAATCACATAGTAGAATATTTTGTGTGGATATACCATTTTATGTAAAAATCAACTGTTAAAATTAAAAAAAAACTCATTAAATATAAAAAATGGTTAATCACAAATTCACAAAACCTTGCAGTAATACACATTGGATTGCGTTTAAGTTCATGTGCACGGAAGAAGGAAGTTGCATCAATTACATCCATGTTGCAATTCTATTCACAAATTGGTTTTAAATAATTATTCTTAAAACTTAATATTAAATTAAAAAAATGAGTTATATTTTTAATTTGAGGAGGGTTGGAATCTACTTGGGGCAGTGCATGGGGGGGATGCGGAAAGGCGGTGGTAAAGGAAAGACGAAAACGAACATTATTGATGCCGTTGATGAATAGTAAAAATTTGTAGATAATGTTATTTTAGTGTTATATATATATATATATAAATATTTAAATTGTATAATGAAGAATCTGATTTAGTTGTTAACAAATAAAGATACGAAAAGAAATATAAAAAATATATTTCAGATATAAAATAAAAGAATTTACTAAACGTATTGATCTTGTTTAGATTAACCAACAAGAAAAGGTTGTCAACAAAGCTACAAGCCTACAGCCTACAAACCCAAGAAAAGATCAATTCAAAGGAGACTCCAACTCAACCACGGTTAGCACAATCCCCCGAATATCCCAACCACAGTTAAATCCCCCAAAACTCGCCACCACGATCACTCCTTTTAAAGCATCCGATCTCAACCCCACCTTCACATATCAACGGCCTACATCATCCCATCCCTCAAGATCCAATCCTCACCGTCCTTTTTCTCATATATAAACCCGTCCAGCACCCCCAAATTCACATCTAGGGTTCTGAAATTCTCATCTCTCTGCGATTTTCGCTCGATTAATCTCTCGATTAGAGTAGCAAAACATTGGGTACTTGATTGACTAGGTTTTGAATTCGATTGAATCGATTGGATTGTGGAGTTTTGGTGTTAGATTTTGCTGATCAGGGAGAGAAACGATGGAGATGGAACGCGTTGTCGAGTTTCCGCATAATCAGATGGATCGGAGGCCGAGGAAGCGGCCGAGGTTGGGGTGGGACGTTGCGCCTCAGATTCCGAAGGTATATGATCTGTTCTTGATTGATCGAATATTTTGTGTTGTTTTTGTTGTTTGAGTATGATCTGATTGAAGTTGGGGATGTTAGTTGTAATTCTTGATCAGGATTGGATTGATAGAGGATTTGTAGATTGATTTCTTGAATTTATCGGAATTTGCGTTCTTTGATGGGGAATTTGGATTCAAATCGTTGGTTTCTTGGTATTTGTGTGGGTTGATTAGAACATATATGCTTTTGAGGCGTAATTGAATGAGTGGGTTCTTGAAGAAGAGGGCTTGGCCATTGTGTCTTGATGATAAGATCTGTGTCATTATTGTTTACATGCTATGAATCGGTTGATTCTATATTTGATTTTGGGTATTCGATATGGTTAAAGAAGTCGTCTAACCTCTCTGTTTACATGAGAATTAGCAATATTTAAGTAGAAAATGTGTATAATCTATTGACATATGTGTGCAAGAGTTTCAATCTATAAGGTGTTTCCAAAATATCCGGTAGCTGATCATGGGGTTTCCTGACGTTACTCGGATGTTCTTATAGTATCTGATTGGTCATCTTATTATTCCAGGAAATTACCATCAGGCTATCTGATTTTTGATGTCGTTAAACTAATGGTTTTCATTTCTTTTTGCTCATTACTATCGATGGGATCGTTAAAAAGTAGGTTTTTTTATTGATAAATTAAGTTACATGTTGTGAATGGATGGCTGTGTAGGCTCAGCTAGGTTTGTTTTGTGGACAAGAAGTGATGAATGTGCAAAGCTTCGTGCCTCCAGGAGCACCCACTGATTATACTACTAGCTCTCTGTTTATCAACGGAGTCTCACGAACTGGTTCTCCCCCATGGAGGGATGATGACAAAGATGGGCATTACACGTTTGAGCTTGGAGAAAATTTAACTTCTCGCTGTAATTCCACTTCCCCGTGATCCAAAGTTTTTTTTCAGTACTCCGATATCTATACCTTGTGGATCCTTACTGCGTTCACATTGATTGGTTAATTTAATTTCTTTCCGTGATGCATTCGAGCATATACGGATTCAGAAATGAACATTTTCTTGATTTTGTTTCATGCTGCCATATTAGCACCTGCTATTATGTTATTAAAGGAGCACTTATTGTAGTAAACTTTAGTCATCGTAGCTCTTCTGTTAGTACTCAACGTATTTTTGCTTTGTTTTTGCAGATAAGATCCACAGCAAGATGGGAGAAGGTACATATCCAGGATTAGCAGTGCTTGGAGTGGGATGAACTTCTGATCCTTGCCTGCTTTCCAGAACTCTTACATGTTGTCTCCTGCAGGCACCTTTGGTCAGGTTTTAGAATGCTGGGACCATGAGAGGAAAGAAATGGTGGCTATTAAAATTGTCCGTGGCATCAAGAAGTATCGTGAGGCAGCTATGATTGAAATTGAAATGCTGATACAACTTGGTAAACATGATGACGGGGGCAATCGGTGAGTTCTCGTTGCTCTTTGTTATTTAAACCTTCATCTATTTCTTATCTGGTCCTTTTGTGAGAACCTATCAAGTTCTTGTTTCAATGTTGAGTGGGTTTATTCCTTGCAGTTGTGTGCAATTACGGAACTGGTTTGACTATCGTAATCATATCTGTATTGTAAGTACATATCATCGATCAAGTAACTGGTTCCCCAATTCCTAAGTGGTTGGGGTCCTTAAAAATTGTGGATGGGTTTTATATGGTCTCAACAGGTGTTTGAGAAGCTTGGGCCAAGCTTATACGATTTTCTTCGAAAGAACAATTATCGCTCCTTCCCTATTGATCTTGTTCGTGAGTTTGGAAGACAACTTTTGGAGAGTGTAGCATGTGTGTAATAGACACCTTCCTATCCCGTTATTAGTATTCTTCTATTGCCTAAGCCGGATATGTACAAGGCTTAGGCATTTTAATACTAATGTTCCCCGATGGTTTTGTTCATGTTCTATTTATTGTTGCAGTTATGCATGATCTGCGCCTTATACATACTGATTTGAAGCCTGAGAATATACTTCTAGTCACACCAGAATATACTAAGATTCCAGACTACAAGGTGTGACTTGGAGCCAGGGTGGCATTATGATATCAATGTTATCTGTACTCTTTATCTTGTCTATGGCTTTGACATGCTTATTTTTGCAGAATTATGGTCCCTTGTTATGTATGTATTCTAGTGTTATGAACTGATAAGTTCTCTGTAACTTTTGTTGATTGTAGGGCTCTTCACGATCACCCAAGGACAGCTCTTACTTTAAGAGGGTACCAAAATCCAGTGCTATCAAGGTGATTGACTTTGGAAGCACAACTTATGAACGTGCAGATCAGAGCTATATAGTTTCCACTCGCCATTATCGTGCTCCAGAAGTCATACTTGGTATGGACTATGCACTTCAAACAACCTCTGATCTTTTTTTTTTTTTTTTTTTTTGGACACTGCTGCTTATGTAGACATGCATATTGATTGCTGTTATTCCTCTTCACTACAGGCCTCGGGTGGAGTTATCCTTGTGATGTATGGAGTGTTGGTTGTATACTGGTGGAACTATGTTCCGTAAGTACATCTAATATTGTGTTGGGTTGTGAATGCTTATCGTTCGCCCTCGGATGAGTATAAAGCTGGTTTCTATACGAACTTTAGGGTGGAGCATTGTTTCAGACTCATGAGAACCTTGAGCACCTTGCCATGATGGAGAGGGTATTAGGACCATTGCCGCAGCAAATGCTGAAGCACATAGAGTAAGCCATCTTGATTGATATCATTTCTCTGTGAAGCCAAGTATTTGATCCAGCTGTCTCACACAAGATGTATCTATCCTCTATATGTAGTCGACGCGCAGAGAAGTATCTGAGGCGTGGGAGGCTGGACTGGCCAGAAGGTGCAGCCTCTAGAGAAAGCATTAGAGCAGTCACAAAGCTGCCTCGCCTTCAGGTTAACATTCTAGCAAATGATATTGTGTTCATTCATGTACTTGATATGCAAGCAATGTTGCTCAAAGGCATATGGTTTCTTTGTGTTGCAGAACCTCGTAATGCAGCATGTAGATCATTCAGCCGGTGATCTGATTCATTTGTTGCAAGGCTTGCTCAAGTATGACCCTTCTCAGAGGTTAACAGCTCGTGAAGCTCTGAGACATCCTTTCTTCACCCGAGACGCGCTGAGGCGATAGTGCAGTGGCTAGCAGGCGTTTCTCCTCCGGATGCATGGTGTCCAGTGAAATTGCTTGGCGGGGCTGGCCGTGATGTGAGTGTTGATGCTGATCCAATGTACAGTTCTTATAGGCATAGTTGTGTTCATTGTACCATCAAAATATGGGTTCATCTTTTTTCTTGTATCCGAAACTTTTGAATGTTTGCCACTCAGTGATTATCTATGTTCTGCTTGCCGTATCTCATATTATCTTCATCGTCTCCCGATATGGTTGTTGTTAAAGTATGTAATTTAAGCAATTATGATGTTTCATGATAAATCCAAGAATAAATCCAAGGAAAATTTTGTTTTGATCGTCCAGTATAAGTTAATTTTTGTCACAATGATGGACAGTCATTAGCGTTGTAAAAACAATGCGACGCGTAAAAAAGCGAATTCTGCTCTATTTTTATTCATTGTGGCCAAATAGCACCCTATTTTACCCAAAAGCACAAGGAACAAATGTTGAGATCCTTTCGAAATAAAAGCAGTTGTTACCTCATTTGGAAGCAATAATTCAATCTATTGTTATTATCGTCGAATATTATTAACTCTGGACCTTTCGTGTGCCTTGGTACCTGCGGAATGTCATAAAAAAAATTATATCAATAAAAGATTCCTGAAAAATTACATAATAGTGATTATGTAATACAAAATTTTCTTAAAAACTCTCTTTTTTAATAATATAAAATTAGTCATGTTATTGATTTTAAATCACATATATTTTCGAATAGAAAAACAAAAAGAACGAGAAGGAAAAAAAACCAACCAAGGGATTACAACGAAAAGGACGATTACAATATCTTCTTTTTTCACTTTCAAAATATAGCCATTGACGATAGAGTTGCGTTTACCAGTTATCCCACCAAGGATTCATCAACCATCTCAAAATATCATCGCCACCATTCCTCGAAATGGCGAGCAAATCCTATGTTCGACAGTAGTTACCTATGTTCTTCAACTACGATGCGAACTATGCAAACGATAAAAAAAGAATAGCGTGCCACCCTGATAACATCTGGTCTCTCCCTCTGACTCTGCGCGAGACACCAGCGGATAAACTCCTACAATTACAAAGAGCACCAACAGTGTTTAGTGAAAGAAAATCCAGATCCTATACTTAATAATAGATCATTTAGAAATTGTACTTGAAAGTACCACAGCCACGAAAACAAACCGAACTGTAACCCTCTACGTAAAGAACGAAACATATGCGTAACACAGTGACGAGCAGTTGAGACAAAGGATCAGAGTTATACTGTAGCGTCCCGGCCAAATCCTTGTCGTCAGACTGACAACTGGCCCCACAAACCAATATTAGTGCGCTTTGACCTCACTCGCGTACACCCTGAAAAACTCGCTTAACTATGGAGTTCTAAAGTGATGGGCTATCAAAAAGGAAGGTGCATCTTGTTGATATAGGTAGTACTATCAAACCATTTAAGCATTTCCTTGGAGTATTACATACACCCCCACTTAAAGAACGCAACGCCCTCGTTGCGACTTCAAACACGACACACAGCCCCAGAACCTTCCCCTGCTAGGCGTCTGACCTGGACCTCTTGTCCACAGGTCCAGCACGCGGTCGCAGGGTTATTCTGATACCACTCTGTAACACCCCGACTTTCCACGTAAGAAGACACGTGAGCGTTATGCCGTCACGGACCTGATCCGTGACAAGGCTAAACAAACCGAATGGGTTTTAGGAGTACAGAAGTCAAGGAAAACACAAATAGTAATATAGTCATAGCTTACAATCCCAAATACCTGTTTAGTTACAACACTTAAAGCGGAAGCTATGCAGATCATTTATTACATTTAAACAAT